>LR737398.1:349080-481357 GCA_902655005.2 Marronus borbonicus | reverse complement strand
GGTCGAATGAAGAAATTGGAATTTGTTGAAGCCATTGAATTGGAGGTTGTGAAGTGGAATCCAAAAGATGAGGATCATAAGCATCGAAATGTCATTCATGATTCATGGCGTAGACTGAAAAAAAAATTCGCTACCTCTGCGAAAGAATTCAAGAACAAAAAGGATGTATGAAACAATATATTAATTTTTACATTCAGTTTATACTTTACGGATATTAAATACTTTTTCTTCTTTCTTCTTATGTTTGTTTCAAGTTTCAAGTTTTTTGCAAAAATAGGCGAATAAAGCAGCGGATGTAATAGTTTGTTGTCTTGCATCCATGATGTCAAGAATTAACTAAATTATCAAGATACCAAAATAATTACGAGTTTGCAGACGACAGGTCTAGAAATTGTTTTAGCACTTTGGCACTTTTGGTTTGTCAACTAAGAAACCTTTAATTGAACAGGCCAATTCGTGATTCGTCAAATCATGGTTCGTGTAACTGGGCCTTGATGCTTCTCGGGTTCCGCCGTACTGCCTCGTTGCTTGCTTCTGAAGTTTCGCATATAATTATGGTCCGCATTTTCAAAGATACTGTTCCATTCAACCTAACCCGTAAGAAATAGGGACCTATTAAATGATCTTCAACAATTGCAGCCCATAAAATATAATTATTATAGATAGGAACCTTATTGGTGTAGAACATTTTGACACAATAGTATTAAAATGACAAATAAATTAACGATTTCCTTTGTAAGGCCAGGTAGCTATTACATCATTTATTTATTATTAAACATCATTTGTTTCTATAACTACGTCGTTTTGGACGTATATTCCTATGAACTTCCCAAGGAATTAGCCCTTAAAGTTTCCCACATATATTTAGAATCACTCTGTATATAGTAATTTTGGAACGGGTGGTGTTTACTAAAATTACTTTATCCTTGATTCTCAACATTATACCACCGGTTAGCAATCGAGAGAACCTTACAGTCACTCCAACTAACCGAAAAATTCCTATCAAATGGATCAAACTTTTGTAATAAAATTAAATGGAATCCTTTCAGAGATGACGCACAGATTTCGATTCAGCACTTCAGTGATAGTCGTCGTTAGCAGTACGAGGGCGGTTCGCCCGTTTCGACATCAGGATCATTGACGCTGGAGAATTATTAACGCTAGACTTCTCACGTGCATTTCCATCGCGGCACCTACACACATCGCGGGACGCTGGAAATGATGCCATCGCGTTAATTTTAATTTCCATCGTCTATTCAACGTCATAACCGCCGCCTCAGTACAGAAATCTAGACGCAGGACAATTTCAAAGGCGAATTTCGTTGCGGATCGCTCGAATTTGCAGTAATTAGTGACACCCTTAATGCCGACCGTGCAAGCGTCTATGGACAAAAAGCGCCACCGCCGCCGCCACCAAGCGAGTAGATGCTTTTATCCGGCGCAAAATATTCGAGCGAATCCCTTTGAAAAATTACGACGTTCGATATTAAAGCATGTTCGAATTTTCTTTTTTCTGTTCGCTAGCTGTGACGTTCCCCATTTCGGAGAACCAAGTTGAGGGCACACGTAAATGCTCGCAATATTAATGAATTCAACCCAGACGCTAAAATCGAAAGTCTAACAAGTGATGCTAAAGTAAAACGGTTAAAAAGAATGCAGTTAAGATCGATAATCTTTCTACGTCATACGTAAATGAGAATGCATCAAATACATCAAGCGGTAAATTGTATGAATAAAGAAAATATACCGAGATAGAGAACATCGAAAATAATGGACTTTAAAAATATTAAATTTATATTGGGCAATGTTGCATTAAGACGGTAAAACGTTTTCAATTTTTTGCCCTGCATTTTACTCGAAAAGCGGGAGATGTAATGAAAATTATGTATTAAGACTTCGGCTAGAGAAACAATAGGAATAATAAAAATAACAGTAAGTAAAAAACAAATAAGGTTAACCGATAAGAACTGCAAAGTACACACAAAATAAGGTGTTCTAAAGTTTAACTCGAGGAAAAGGAAATTAAGAGCAATACATAAAAATTTGGTGCACTCTGAAGTAAAATATGAAACTTAAAGAAACACTAGAGAAAGTCGAGGAAAAAGGGGATAGAATAGAAAAAGAGAACAGAGAAAGTAATATGATTAGAAAATAAGACATACAAGATTAAAATCTAATAAAAGATATTATGTATTTAAAGAATTGGAGAAATTGAGAATTCTCTTGCAATTTCCGAAAACCTAAATTCTTTAAAAGAAAGCAACGATTGCGCCCACAAACACAAACCAAACTTTCTACTTGAAATACCTGTAAAATTAATAAATACACAAGCTCCCAACGTCCGCTAAGCGCAGACGCGCGTTTCGCCGTAATACGGCTCATCAGTGGACCTTTGTGGAAGAGGTCGATATAGCTAATAATTTCGTAATTTAGTTTTGGTGATTATCTTTAATTAAATACTCTCATCTTTATCTTCGTCTATATACGACAGCTTCAATTACAGCTACTGATGAGCCGTATTACGATGAAACGCGCGTCTGAATGTTGGTAACTTGTATGTTTATTATTAATTATCTTTGGTGTGTGCCACTAGTCGAAGCCTACCTTTGCAAAACGTGGGGCATTACTAATTTCCCCTCTTTTGTAGAGTCGGTTAATTTTGGCACTTTCAGTCTTTAATTAGATACTCTCGTCTGTATATGTTATTTGTAAAATTATTGGATAGTTGAGTTGGGGAATATTCCACCCACTTTTAGTCTTAAAAAAAAAGAAATAACCACGGTTACTTTGCGGTGAGTCCCAAGCTGCCAAGGAACCGAAGGAAATAAAAATGCAGATAAGATGGGTCCTAACCCCTTTTATGGTCTCCAAAAGAGACACGTAAACCAAGCAATAAAGACATGGGAGGAAAATTAAAAGGCCTCGTGTAGGAAAGTATTCCGGGACAAAGACAGGCTCGCCAAAGACAGCGCAACAACGCTATCGTCCAACAAAGAGGACCTTACGTTACTCGCGGAATTTCTGAGGTCACTTATTTAAACTAGGAAAAACTGAAGATCAAATCTGTCGTCTATGCAAAGATCGGCAGGACACATTCTATGCAAATGGGTGCCTTCAGTCGCACACGACAACAACATTTTAATAAGCCGTTTCTTGCATCTATTGAATTGAGGGAAACAGACTCCATCTATTATTATAACACACATAAAGGCATCTCCTTACAATAGATCTATTAAGGTCGCAGTGACCAAAGGCCGTGCCGTGGCCCGACTATAATAATTGCATTGCTCTCTTAACAACAAAGGCAACGACGCTCTGTTTGTAAGGATCTAACATTATACTGTACATTAAGGAATTTTTTGATTGAAATTTTTTCAATTTCAACCAAAAAGAAACTTTATGAACGGAATCTAGACGAGGATAAGAACATCGTCGTTCCAGGAAATAAAGTAAGAAGGTCCAAAAGCTCTATCAAACGATGTCCTTAAAAAAATATTAGGATCTGAGAAAAAAATCTAAGAAAAATAGGTCAGAAAAAATATCAATCTGATATAAGATTTCGCAATTGTCTGAATGGTATTTATTGACAGCGATTTTACATGCTGTAGCAACATCCATTCTCTGTTGAATTTGCCAATATGTATGCAACATATTCTAATAGGATCTTCGCTGATTTGTTTTAATCTACAGTTAGGATAATTTTCTATTTAACCATTTATCAAATAATGCAGCCTTCTTATCCTTTCATTTAGTAAATTCAAACAAGCTGATGGTGCAATCATTACGTTCAAAATAATATCGAATACTCTATTGTATCCATTTCCCATCACGAATGCAGCGAGCTTAGACTGCGTCCTACTCCGTATAGCCGACGCTCCAGTCAATCGGTAGAGCGTTTCCTTTTATTGGTTCTACCATACAGCCCAGCGCCAATTCGCCTTTGTTACCATGGACTTCTTTTATCGTCGCGCGCTAGTTTTTTGTTTCGACGAAACGCGTCGCCAATTCAATTTGCCCCGACGATGATTTTTAACGGAGAACGAAAGGACGAGTGAAAACCTTTAACGCGAGTTCAACCTTCCCGTTGCACGTTTTTCAATTTCAAACGAAAGGAGGACCGCAGTCGGTGTGGTGCTTGACGCTGACGCCTAAGCTTCCCGGCTAACGTTCATCTTTACGCCCCCCTCCCTCTCTCCTCCTCTTTTTCGTCCGTTATAAAATAACGAGAATTGGATTAAATTTATTGCGTTCGATCGGCAGCGACAAAGTGAAAGATCTATTATTAGGATTTTTTGTGTCGCTTGCGTTCGAAAGCGCGTCCGTCGGATAGTAGCCGATAATACGCAAGACGACCAATTGGCAATAATGTCGACGTACACTTCGGAAGGAATATCCCAAGCATTGAACGTAATCATATTACGGCAGGGAACGTTCTGTCTGTGTGCGTGACGCGCTGTATTCAAGATTGTCTTCTACCGTTTCATCGAATCGAATCAAATTCAAATTGGATATTACGAGTTTACCTCTCGCAAGATTGATAAAATATTCGTCGGTTAACGGATTGTTCCAGTTTCCTTAAGCTTACTTCGACTAGGTAATTCGCTTGTCTCTACATTATTACACGCAAAGATAATATTGGAAAAAAATGCTAAGTTTAGCAATTGTATAGACAAAATTGGATAAATCAATCATCAGTTCGTTCGTCTAAATAAATGTTTCAATATGCGCGTTCTTATTCGCTTTAACGTCATTTCATTAATAATTAATTATACTAAAACCGCTTCACTTGAAATTTTCTTTTATAAAACTAATTTGCTAAACATCTTTGCATAGTCAAGGGGAATAATGCCTATTGACGTAAAGCCTTCTTCGACGTTGATTAAGAAAGCCTCGTGAAGAAAGAGTAAAATTACGAAAAAAAATCTTATCGAGCTTGATAATAAGTGTTTGCAACGGGGATGACCGATACATTATCCCTTTTTATTTACGCTGGCTGTATTATCCGAAAGAATGCATCGACCGCTATGAAAATACACAACCCCTCGAATAATTTGGTAGCCGTAGCCTATAAGTTGGTGAATGCCGGGATTTACATCCTTTTCTTACGTACGCTGCTTTGCTCTAAATAACACTGCATACGAGGCAAGACATAGGGGCTACATTATCTATTTCTATTTCTTCAATTGTTTCTGTAAAATTGATCTAATATCTTTAAACAATACTATAATTAAATAGATGACGATTCAAGTTGGAAAAACGACGCACACTAAAATATTATTTAAAAATTATTTCCGAAGAACTCCGCATTACGTACCGCAAGTAAATAGTTTCGTATAGCTTTAGTTGCACAAACAATTGAAGAATTACCGAGCTTCGATTCACATTTAATTAGAAAAAGATGGTACCCACTATTGTGGTAAATATAGCGTAGAAACTAATTACTAGAGAAATTATTGCAATCCTTGATACTAATAGCAACTAGTACCATATACTTGGCTAAATTGCCTTTTTCGCATTTCAAATTGCGTCATAGGATCTTCTTTATGAACCAACCTGTTCGAGAAGACGCAATTTTCGTCTGTGCGTGTGCTCCTCGAGACGGTCCACGTACTCCCGCAGCTCTTCGATCTCCTCCTTCACCTGCTGGACGGTGTCCAGCTCGTGCTTTATCGCCACCATGTCCCGTTTCACCTCCGACACCTCTGACTGACACGATTCCACCGACTTGGTGAGCTCCTGCAGCTGACTGCGGATCTCACACAGGGCGACCGTCGTCTCCAGGTGTCTGTCGCCGCGCTGCAGCTCGTCCAGTTTAGCGCTCAGATTCATGCTCATCACGCTCACCTGCTTCTGCAGACTGTCGGCCGCGTGAAACACAAGAGTGACGCATATTAAGATTCGGGACGACTCAACCCGTGCTGGGTATGCACAAGATGCAACGTCACTATAGGGAAGCTGCGCGCACAAATATAAACATAAGTACTACGTGGAAGCAAAGCTAAGACATGCGTAAAATAAAGAAAAGTAAGTACTGTATGCGTAATAGTGAAGTGTATCGAGATTTATTGGTAATTAAACAGAAAACATCGATGTTTTTGTGTCGATGCGTTTTTTAAAATACAATTTTCACGAATAAGAATGGTAAAAATAGGTAGTTCCGAATGGGAACATAGCGCACAATTATTAAAAACTTTAATATGAATTTTCACACTCTGATATGGATGCCCCAGGAACTATCTGCTTTGTTTCGATTGATCTCGATTATGGAGGCAGATTAACAGTTATAGTACTGAAATAAAAACGTAGGCTTCCACGACCAGAGTCAGTTAAAACTAAACGTGTTCCGGCTTTAGACCGTGTCATGTCGTATTTTGTTAAACGAAAACTCGATGTTTTGCCCACAATCATATCAGGCTTCTTCAGGAGGGAAAGATGCTAGGCAACAGTTAGCTACAGCGCGGTAACTCAACGTGTAAACTACGCCTGAGGCGAAACTAACTGAGCGGGAGTCAACTGCAGTTGATTTTCGCCTCTGGCATGGTTCGCATGCTTAGTTACTGTGATCAACTGCTTCCCGCTCAGTTAGTTTCGCCTCTGGCCTCTTACTAAATTAATTGCATACTTGCCTCTTGAGAGTTAAACCCCAAACTTTACCAAATTCAAACACCAAAAACTTAATTTCTTTAAATAAATATGCCAACAATATAACAAATATAAGCATAAATATTCTTTGGATATAAATGTTTTAATGTGTTCTGCAGCTCAGCAAACACAGTGAACCAGCCGCACCTGGTCAAAAGTATTTTTCTGTGCAACCAGCGGATTTCAACAATTTTGCCTTACACTGCATTCTATGATTTTCATGACTCAATCTCGAAAGCTTTTTGATGCTTATAACAATCAAACTTTTAAATTATCGGCCAATTTCTGTGCAATCTTAATGATAATCTTGAAGATGCTAAAGCGCAGAAAATCAATTAAATATTTAATCACGAATTAAGACGTTAATCTCTAATTAACCTAATTTTGTCAATATCACTAATCAGTTTAGTCATCAATTAAATTAATTCGGAATTACGTGAGAAAAAAGTAAAATAGCTGCTATTTCCATAAATCTAACAACAGTTTCTTTCAAATAGAACAGATGACCATCTAAATATCATAGGCTAAAATAGTTTTGTGCTGTGGATTGCCTGAAATGTAATTTTAATTTCAAATTTAAATTATATAATCACGAATCAAACCAACTCAAAATGTATACATAAACGGTAATTAATTTAATCGCGAATTAAATTTTAATTTGAGACTAACTTAATTAACGTATTTTTAATCAACGCCGCATCTACTGCTCCATTAATACTGGTTATTGTTATGGAAACATTCTGTAAACTATATCGATGATGCTGTAGAAATAGAAAGCCCAAAATAATAAAAACCCTAACTTAATAAACGATAAAAAATGGTCGACTTAATTGGAGTTAACCGCCCTTTTTTATGTATATATCTTTGTTAAAATTCACTAAAATACTGACTGTAATTTAATATAGTAGACAGTTAAGGGTATTAACTGTCTACTATATTAAATTACAAATTGAAAAGTAAGACACTGCAGAAAACAATTCTCAAATTAACGCTAGATCGTTCTAAAAATGAACCACGAACACAACATTTCGCTATTAATTTCAGCGCCCTTATACTTTCTTTCTATTTTTGCAAAAATCTAATTGTTCTGGGCATAGAAGCGGTTTAAGTGCGATGGAACCACGTCAAGTCATTTTCAATCAAAAGTTTCCAGCGCTACGCTCTAAGTTGGCAGCGTACCGAATTCACGTAAATATGATATCGACAGCTAATGCAAGTTTGCGAACTAAATATTACTCACTTCAAGTATCAGAACGTAAAATGTTTGTAAAGTTCGCAAATTGCACGAGAACTTGTTAAAATACTGATACTTGAAAGCAAGTTGCCAATGCGATGAATAGACTTTGCTAGTAAGTAATTTCAAATAAGTGAGCTATGTAGCTTTAGTGTAAATGGTTTCGGTTTGTTTTCAACACTAGAAGCAAAACCTTGTTTTCTCAAAAATAAATTATTTATATCTACTTTCAACACACGTTTTAAGTGAACTATTCTTTTAAACACTAACTACGTTCAAAATCTTCCTAATAGCTGCATATTACTTTCACAAGTAGAACTGCCATATATCCCTATTTTTCGGGATTACCTCGATGTTTACACGGTGGATCCGGTTTCATAAATCAACCGCAATTTATTCGAAACCTTTTTTATTAGCGAGGAAGAATTAGAAGCAGTATCTGCGTTTTTTTCTTTCGCCATCAAATAAACTGATTTATTCTTAACAATGACGCTAAAGGGAACTTCAACATTGTTTCTTTTCTAAAGGTTACAACTGGATAAGCTAGATAAATCGATCTCTGGCCTCTGCATAGATTTAAATTATTTTTTTTATTTTTTCTCAAGCAGCTGTAAGTTTGCTAAGTTTCAACTGTACAAACTTTAAAGTTGTCGAGTAAATATTTGTTGAAAAAAAAAAAATCTTTTTCGCCCATCTATTTATGTTTTTTTGACTTTATTGTATGTTGTGGTAGTTGTCAATGGTGATTATCTACAATTTTTTGACGATCTTAGACATGCCCAAGCAAGTCAACAAAAAACAAGTAGATACACAAAATATGCTTAGTTCATATCCAAATAAGAGATAAAAAAGTACAACTCGATACAAGGTGTATAACATAGTTAAAAAGATAATATATTTTGCCTAACAATGCAGCTATTGTATACATTTCAAATAATTACGATTTTTATAATTCTCAGACTTCTCGCTATCAAAATAAAATATTGTGGTCATTATATGTTTTTGGGCCGGTCGAAGCTGCCGTAGACCCGATTGCAGGCTGTCATCCGCTACCATTCCGTGGAAATATAGAAATTAAAACCAAAGGAAACCCAATACAATTTCCTAAAAGTAAGCTTATAGAGAGACATCCTCTATAACGTCATTTAGATTAAGTTATCAAAATTATGTAAAATAACCAAAGATAAGGTTAGTGTGGACGTTGATAAATAGTTTAAGTGGTATATCAGAATTTTGTAAATGTAGTTTTAGAATAGATTAAATAGGCATGATCGTCATCGGTAAAACTCTCAAACCTAAATATCACAAATCTGAAGTAAAAATAAATTGAATGTAAAAGAAAATTTACACAAAAGAAGAGGAAAGCCCTATATTCAAATATCAAGTACAGACTTGTACCATATTATCAGTAAAGTTGCTTCACAAGGAAGATGCATCAAAATTATTCGGTACCATACTAAAATTATTAATAGAACGATTTAAAATGAGGGAATTGGTAGCCATAGGTGTCAAATTTACCTGAATTCAATGGGCTTTATTTTCCAAATTAAAAAGGAATTACTATTTCTTCTTCTGATTTCTTCTTCTTAAAAGAAGATTCCTATGCCATTTTGTTTATTCTAAGCTGTAACCCAATGAGGGGTCCTTTTGGAAAAGGACCAAAGGATTTTTTTGTTTAAGTATTTATCGCAGAAGCCATCCTAACTACATCCTAAATTATCCGGAGGTAACCTTCCAGAATTCTTCCCGAGAAAACCCGCTAGGAACGCTTATCCCAACCAACCGTTTCATAGCAACCTGAACAATTAAGGTACTGGTCTATCCTACTCTACACATTACCACTTACCGAATAATAAAATTCTTCCAGTTTATTTGTTGAAATATTAGTAATTCTTTCGTTAAAAATTTAAATTTGTTGATTTGTTGCAAAAAAGAAAAAAAATCAATATTGAATTATCGTGGTTAGTTGTTATAGAAAATAAAAGTTGTTGTATTCAAAAAGTCTAACTCCTCGTACTTTGTATCCAGCCAGCCCTGCAACCTATAGGTTCGAATCCAAAACAATACATGGTGGACCTACAAAAGGTAATAACCCTAAATAAAAAAAAGGAATATTTACACGTTTGTTTGTTTTGCTAATCAATCCCTTATTTCATTATCACCATTTAAAAATCGGTCGCAATAAGTCGCACCTGCTCCTTCAACGCAGTATACAAAACATGATATGTGAAGGGATCTATACAGGGCACGTATAACAATACGTCATCATAAAGTCAAACAGAATTAAATTTTATACAATGTCTGCATCGTTAATTTTTTAAATTATGTTATATCCCTCATATCGAATTGTACCTTTTATCTGTTGTTTGGATATGTAGTAAGTATATTTGGTGAAAGAATCATTGTATTGAAAATGATCCACAGATCTGTACAAAGGCTACTACTTGTGCAATGTGCACCAGTCAATGCTCAGAATATTTTTCGCCCTTACAATTCTCCAAGAGTTACTGGCGATGGGTCTTATTGGCTTTTCTCAAAGTATACAATTAGCCCAGTGGTATTTACGTAATATTATAAAGCACCAACATTTTCATTACTGATATTATGGGCAGACACGGCATGTTTAACTAAGCATACTTGATCCGATGATTTGATATAATGAAAAGCCTGATGCCATTAGAAGTCTACACCATTAATGGCAGTTTAGAGCGAACATTGGGACTGGCAGTACTGATAATTATCTTCTAGGAGCGCACCTGTTGTCTACAGATGTTCCACCTAATAACATTTTACAACTTTCCAAGAGGACAACAATGTATCGATGAGTTGGTAATGATGCGCCACATCAGTCGACACTCTACCTGACACTGTGTACGCACCAGTCTCAACGACAATCCTAAGTTAGGAACACCAAAGACAGCAGTCGCTCAAAAAAGAACATTGTTGCTGTGTGCTAACTGATCAAGGAAGATCGACGTGTAACATACCGCCAGATTGGCATTTCAAAAATTTCAATTTAGAAGATTCTGCATGATGAATTAGCACTGAGAAAGTTTCCCGTTGGATTCCACATCTCTTAACTGATGAGCAAAAAGAGGCTCGCGTTACTTTGTGTCGAAAAACATTGAGCCAATTCAATAGTGGAAACTCAACAAATGTTTAAATATCATGGGTGGTGACAAATCAGGGGGTTTCAAGTTGAGAAGAAGCCAACAAACGATATGCGTTGACGGAGTGTATTAAAGTGTATTAAAACGCAATTTTTGTCTCAATTTTGGATAATTCCTCCGTCCCTTCTTGTTGCTCTGGTTAATGCTAACTAATATGGAAACATTTGTTGATCTGAAGTGATCGCCGTGCTCCGAGAAACCCACCCAAAATGATGAATCATCCTCCACTATGGTAATACGAGTTCTACGCAGAGCTCAAAAGCCGTTTGAATTTTTAGAGCAACAAAACATCGAGTTGCCGGGAGAAGCAGTCGATGTCTTTAAAATGGCAACTGATTTGAAAGAATGAAAAGATGTATCAATCTTTGCGGAAAATATGTTGAAAAACAACAAAATATAGGTCGATCTACTGTCTGCTGTATGCGTAACTAAAACAATAAACCTCGTATAAGTTTATTATGAAAAAAACTTTATATTAACACCTTTAATTTCCCTAAATTCTGAAATGTTACTCCGATTCACCTTGCAAAATTTTTCGAGCGTTCTTCAGTCATTATATCCTAATATTTATCACATTTATTTGATATTAAATTTTCATTTTATTCCGTATTATTTCGTGCAAAAATAGCCAATCACAACCATATTTATAAGTATACAGAAAACTTTATATTAACACATAGACTAAAATTTAAAAAGATAGCTTGTATATAGAAAAAGTAGTGCGATTTTACAAAGTAAAATAACGAAATTTTGCTTCGAAAGATGACGTTATATACAGTAGAATTTTACGCATCATGCAATTATATTCGAATTTGAACGTGCCGCATTTTACATATATACACATGTTATTTTACAGAATTTTAAGATTTATTCGAGAGAATTTATTTTATTTAATAAAAACATATTTCTTCTTTTAAAACATGCGAACTAATTTGTCTACATTAATCATGCTCTAAAATTCTAAATTCATGCAAGAGAAATGATGAATGGATGAATGATTAATTGATAAGAGAATCGTGCTCAAACATGCAAAACATTTACAGACATCGTCATAAAAATCATTACAGTGAGCCAAATTAAAATCAGAACGTCATCGATTTTTAAGCGTGAGTTAAAGACGTTTTCAATAAGAATTGTGGCTCTCCGCAACGATAACCATGCACACCCACAAACGAGAGGGTAAGACCTGAACCAAGCACCTACTGCGAGAAGCTTCAATACCTGGGAGGTAAGGATACCATGGCTGTGTTCCAAACTACAGTGGACACCTCCCCAGGTATCCTGTAACCCTCCGAATTCCCCTTTCACCTCTTGACGAATCTACAAGACTAAGTGAAGTTCGAGACTGCGACTCTGCATGAACATCATCGTCTCCAAGACCACTGTGATTCTTCCACCTATAGTTTGGAAACACAGCCCATCAGGGTGCGTGCCATTTGTATTTTTTTTTAAATAAAAAGAAAAAATGTTCAAATGAACAAAAAAGAAAATGCAACTAATAACATTGCCGCTTAATATAGAGGATTCACTTGTTCACAAAGTGGTACTTCTCCAGAGTTAACTTGCACGGGGGGAAGTAATGCAGTAGAAAGCTTGATGATCTCGAAAAGCTAAAGCCATATCCCAAAAAAACCAAAGCTTAACTTGCTCTCCTTTGCGCAACGCTTACAATGATAGATGAGACTCTGACATGAATCCTCTATACAAAGCAAAAATCTGGGTTGAACTGTGGCCTTGCACGTCATAATAGTGTAGGCCAGGTTTGAAATTTAAGAAACATCAAACGATGGCAGGTGATGATCTGTTTCTGTGTAGTGGTAGTGTGGTGTTGTGGATCATGGCAGAAATGGTATTACATACAATTTGACTACTAAATCAATAAAATTGCAAATAAATGTCATGTTCGATAGTAAAATAAAACAGCAGGAAAAGAAACGTGAACTGTATAGAAAACATTTATTTTAGGAACGTGTAACACAGTAAAAACAAAGTCACGTGTCTAAAGTTTATATTTTATTGAATGTAGTTTTACGACGTTACGCTAGCGAATAAAATGTTTATTTCTGGGTACACAAACGTAATAAATAATACATGATACAGAAAACAATTAGAAGGTCAGTTCGTGTGATATATTATTCAAAAACAACTTTAAAATTTGTGGAAAATCGATAAATGTAGTTTTTCTTGATACGTTTTTCCAATAAAGAAACCGTCTAATACAAATGAAATTAAAAAAACACAAAGCAAATCAAAAATGCAGTCAATTCCATGTTTTATGTTGTTTTTCTTTTTTTTTTTTTTGTTATTATGATATAAGTTTCATGAATAATTGAAATATAATGACTAGATATGTAGATAAGTACACATATATTAATTACTACAAGTTGGTTTGGTTATTATTTACTATTAATGAATGCTCTTGAAATTACCGAAGCATGTCTTAAGTGAGATGCTCATGTTAAAAGAAATCTTGTGGAATTCATGGCAAATAATCTGTTAATGGTTTTCTGTAAAGATGTCAAGGATAGCACGACGTTTTTATATGTACACAGATAGATACCTAAGCTTAAGAAATTGAATCTCTTTATGGATTATTGCAAATCTTATCTGGTAGAAGTACTATTACTCAGCCAGAACAAATGGTCATCTAGTTCTTTATGTTGATGTTGCTTCTGTTGATACTTAATATGAAATTTGATTTGATGGAAATTTTACTAAAAGTTTTAGGCAAAGCGAACTTTCGCGTGAGCATAGGTGGGTTGAGTAAATTCAAGACGGCTAATATAGCCTTAAATATGAGAAAGCTTCTGAAGAACGAGGAATTCAAAACATTCAACGTAATATGATAATCATTTGTAGTAATTTTGACGATGAAGAGACAACCAATTTTAGTCTTGTTTTTTTTGGTAATAAAAGATTAAATTTAACCTAGTTGGTAACAGCATTTCTCGACACGACAATTTGGACATGTTTCAACAAATAACAGGTGTATCTATCTGCGTCCTAATTCCAGAACTCAGTTTCGATAATTTCGATCTCAAACGCGTATTTTCTTTCGTCTCGTATCGTATATTACGTATCTACATATCGTTAGTTAGTGTGGTTTTGGAGTGTGTGATTTGCGGTATTCTACGTATGTTTGTTACGTGTCAGAACGATAATGAAAGAGTAGCAGTAGTAGTAATAATAGTAAAAGAGATAGTGAGTGGACGTATAATACGTATGTCGGTCAGAAGAGGAGAGCTTGATGTAGACTGGGGGTACCTAATAAGCAGCTCTCTGAGAGTGGCTTCATCGTCCTCTTGTATTTCTTCTTTCGTCTCATCACGCGACCGTCGTCGCGTCCCAGCCGGGCTGTGGGCGTGGTGGCGGCCACGGGAGGTCAGCTTGATTGTAGCGGCCGCCGCCTCCGACTCGAAATCGGAACCAAGTTCATATTCCTCCACCTCGACTACCTCCGCGTATACTGCAATGAAGGAGAATAGAGCAGAATAAATAAAACTAGCCAATTAAAAATGACATTTACAAAGAGGTAAGAAGTATTAATTATTGAAATTCGAATAGATAGAAATTTGTTAAAAATAATGATAACGAGTGCCCAATTTTCTGTGCACAAGCATTTTGAAAACCGGTACCTCCGCCAGAATAGTGATTTTAGCCAACAAGGCTTCCTAGGACAGCTGTATTATAATTATTAAAACTATTATTAATAGGACAGTACGCAAGTAATTTACTGTACAATGTGTTATTTTGGTAGATTCACCAAAGTACAGGTAATTATTTTTTTTAAATAAAAATTGTAAACTTTCACATAGTTATTTATTACTTAGAAGGTTGGAAGTTCAATTTTGCCTAACGACTTCTTTTCGTTCCGGAATATTAAACAAAATATGTGAGGAAATTAATACTTCTAATTTTCCTTTACTTCATACTATTAAAAATCAATTAAAATTATATCATTTACCTGTATGTTGAGAACCGGCGGTAGTTGTGGTGGCGAGAGTGTCGACCGAGGATTCGCTAGTGGTCGGATGATGGTCCTGCCGATGCTGTTGATAGAGTTGATGATGACCGACTACACGTCTCATAGATGACCCACGGCGGTCCGCCTCTCGTCTTCCACTTTACGCAATACCTGATCTTCTTCTCGTCGCGATCGTCCCATCACTTCATCTTGCATCATCATTGCCATCATCGACACTAACGACTCCCGATCCGCTACCGGCGCTTGCTCGATCCGACATCTACTCGCACAGCCCGTTCTACGGACCAGCTGCGTCCAAACAGGGCAATATAAACAGCTCAAACATTACAACGCACGCAGTTAGGTTAGGCTAGGTTATGTGTTACGTGTTAAGCTAAGCAATTCAGCAACGATAGCAGGAACATGCTCGCGTTGAAAACCGGAGAAACGCGGAAGAACATTAAAGATTCAGCGCGTAACGAGTCTATAGATTTACTACTGCCGTTTACCCGTCGACATGTAGAAGCCCTTCGAGCAATTAAAATAAATAAATTAATTTAAATGGTGCAGCGTAGCGAAGGAGAAGCGGACCCCTTAAATTCCATAAATCTAAGGATAATTTAAATACTGAAACGGTTAGGCAAAGCTTGAGAATTTGGAATTATTTCGAATGCGATGAACTGTAAATTAGTAGGCTACAAAATGATATAATTTATAAACAGATAACAAAATATTAACTTCTTACGAGATAAAGTAAGTTTTATTTGAAAATATTCCGCTGGTAAATTCCGTGCTTCAAACTGGTGTATTCACCAAAATTGTATAATTTAAAAATAAACATCTTTTCACATACATAAATCTAAAGAATTTGTCATGCGTCTAATAGCAATTTCATAGAAAAATGTTCTTTTGACATTTATTAAGCAAAAAAGAAACATTGTATTTGTACATCATCAGAACCATCGGTAATTGTAAATAGTCTACAACCAAAATAGGTAAAAAGTAATACTTTTGCCAAAGATCTCTCACTTTAAGACGTTCAGATAATTATGATGTAGTTAGCAACATTACCAATTGTAGGTTCTGAAAAAAAAGCATATACTGAACCCGACAGAATTTTGTTTGTTTCGTTTGCGTACGAAATCTGCAGAAGATTAGACAGTATGTATCCCCGATTAACTCGCCAATAGCAGAAGTAAATGAGAATAATTTCGATTCTGTTACCAGGAACTTCAGCCGTACATTACGTACGTGTATTAACGAAAATGGTAACAAATTTGGGGATTAGTTATTTTGCGAAAATTAGATATTTTGCGTTTCGCTTTTGCATACTTTGTTAAGAATAAACAAAACATTTTAAAATGTTAAATCTTATTTTTAATGTAGAATACATGGGAGGGCTGGAGCGTGAATGTTGGCTCACCTGTATATGGAAATATTTCTACGTCATCAGAAAATGTTAGCTTCTTATTATTTAAACGATAGACCCAATTTTACAACTTCGGAAGAATAAGATATCCGCATATATTGAAAGCCCTCAGGTGCGAACAATCATAGTTCCAGCTCTTTTGTCTGCTTATGGGGATTGCCCGCCCATGAGTAATGTAAAACAAAGTAGACAATAATTTTTAGATTTTTTTTTTCAAAAAAATCTATTTTGAAAATATGATTCTATATTTTTGAAGTATTCAAACGCCGAAAAATCTTTCAATTTTAATAGCGGAAAGATTTTTAACATTTTATATAAAACAACACAGCAACTTTTAAAAGCATCTAAACTATTGCGAGTATTACTCGACAATTTGTATTTTCCAAAGCTAATTCTATATTCCTTTAATCCGTTTTCGTAAAGTAATTTATCGCGACGCTTTCTTAATAAATTGCGATCGTAAACACGGCCGCATAAATAATTTAGTAGTTTGGAATGGTGTCCTACGTTAGTTAATTCTTCGTTTTTTCCCTTTCCATTTCCACTTCCCGGTCGGCTTGCGAATTAGCCGCGTTACAGTGTACAGTTCCAGATCGGATCGCTTATCGCGAAACTGGAGTAAGTGAATTTTAATTAATCTCGCAATTTAAGGCCGCCAGATCTTATCTGGAACGGACCCCGGACTCCGCACTTCTTACTTAGTACAATCGGCAATAATTTTCCATAAATATAGGGCGAGGATATCGAATCGCCGGGATAATGGGTATTGAATTTGTGTATCTCGGATAGTCGGGAAGAGATTGCTCATTTGGTAATAGGCGAGGCTGCGAAATCTATTCGGTCCGGAAATGGCGATGTGTAGATAGAATTCTGTTCCGTTTTCGAGTGAAATTCACAGAATTAGCTTTAGTACAATGAGCTTATGACGCCGCGTAGGCAGAAACATGTCCACTCGCTAGTGTTTAATTCTACTTACATTATTTTTGCTGGGAGTGATATCATCGATGCAATGGGGAACTATACTAGCAATTGTCCCCAGGCATTTTTTTTTGCGTTTTTTAAGTCATGGCAAACCTGTCGGAGTCGCTTAGATATGGAGGTACCAAAGCGCTCATGGTCTATGCAATATTTTGGAACAAATAGCCCAAGAACTACTTGAGAGCTAGTTTGGCGTCTGCACCCGGTATTTTGCACTGTTCTCTAGACAAAAGGCGTATATTTATTGGCCTAGATGGTGTCAGAAATTTGCTGTGTGGGAAGGTACTGATATAAACCGTGAGGCAAACAGCGGAATGAGGTAAAGAAGCATTCGCGGCAACGCTGACGACGCCGGGTAGACAAAAACTTGTCCGTTGATTAATATTTTCTCTGCTCACATTGCTTTTGCCCTGAATAATTCCATCAATCTCATGAGCTATATTATCATTATTTTGGTTAAAAAAGGAGTAAATCATTTTGTATCCTTTGGTTGCTATCCTCGAAAATTATTTTAGAGCTGACATCGTACGCACGCCGGAAATAGCTGTCAACGTTGTTATTTCAAATAGAGCACCCTATGTATTATTACGCTTTTGAATTTTTCATTAAGCATTTTCCGCAATTCGTGGATTTCCATTGTCAACCGTACGACCGAATTATGTAAAAAAGATTTTAATTCCAACATTTCTTGTTTTATCCCTGTTCCAAAGGATATTTACAAGTACCCGCTTTTACCGTCTACGAAATAACACGAAAAGTAAACATGTGTTCGTATTACATCAATAAATCCATCAAAACTGAGTGGCTAAGTGGACCTTTTTCTCCGTTTAACAGATTTGCATCCTTTTTCTGACCATTCCTTCGTATCCGGTTTATCTTTCGGATTCCGTATTATGCGAAGTGAAACGCACGTGAATGTCTCAAATGTTAATAAAGCCTACAGGAGACAAGGTAATTATTGTACTTGCGCGGGAAAAATAATTTGATCGAAAATGCATCAGCCTCCTTATTCTATTTAAAAATTTGAACGGAAAATTTGGCTGCAACATGTAGACCATTTGTTTTCCGGTAATTTAATGACCCGATAGCAACTTAATACATATAAAACACCCGAAAATAACGTCACCCCTCTTCCAACGGCGGGATGTGTGAGAACGCTCCAACCGAACTTTCTGAGCGTCCATTGCCAATCAGATAAGTGCCGGAGCAATCGCCTGAGAACCAATGTCAATAAAACGTTATAGACAGTTTATTGCGAACGAGCTTTCTTGTGATGCGGACCAGTCCGGGACAACTAACCAAAACGAGTGGTCGAACTAGTTCCGTAAACAACTTCGGTAACAACATTTACGCCCGTTCGGCATCTAGAAGCTCTACAATGTTCATTGCATTTGTCACGCAAAACAGCGAGGATGTTTGCGGAAAATAAAAGTAACAAAAAGAAGCTAATTCGGAGGAATTTCCAACATGCTAATAATAAAAATTGTGGCTTATATAAAGCAATCAACGCACTACAAAAAAATAATAATAATAGAACAAAACAACGAAAAAAAAAAACAAAGTACATTCCATATTTCAAATGCTCAAATAGAAATTTACCTCAAGTTTACCAATCATCTTCATGTCTTATTGGTCCCTATCCGGAAGTCTTCTTTATTGCCCATAAAACTGGGCCCTCGGTAACTGTAACAAAAGAAGAAAACAACTGTAAAATTTCCAATTATTTTATTACGATTTCAACATAAAAGCACCGGTAATAATTTCCCATGAAAAAAAGGGAGAAATCTGTAAAATTATGAAAGTTAATCTCTTAAGAAAATGAGATGAAAAGCTGCAAAACTCCTTAGCGGTTATTATAAACGAATAATCTGGTATAACAAGATCTTGTGTTATATGAATCTAATTTATTTAGAGAACAATATCAAGTTTTGTACAAATGCCCATAAAATAGGAAGAAAAATGAAAAATGAACTTCCGCTGCTCACGCTACTGTCTTCTTCGAAAGGTTAACTACTTAAAATTTATACTTCATGTAAGATAATGGTTGAGTTGGGAAAGTCTGCAGAAAGATGCTTTAACATAAAACAAAGTAGGCCTACTTCAAGCATTAGATCTGCTGCAAGGATTAGGATTGGAGTAAGAGTAGATACGGATGTTCTGCATACGTTCCTGTCAACCGACCCTATTCCACTTTTTCGAAAGCGGCTTACTGCATTGCTTATTGTTGCTGCTGAAATATATGCCTGGCAAATCAATGATGCGACTTAATGGAGGTTCACAACTCTTCCTCGATGTGTTAGGACTTCATCTTCATAGAAGTTAGTTAATGGCTTTAATTTACCTCTTGTGACCATCAAGAATTAAAAGTATTTGCTCCTGTGAACTCTACAAACTTGCTAAACCAAGTAAAAAAGAGTTCCATCCACTTTCATGCATTTCCCCCGTTTTTTTTTGCAAATATTAACATTGGTGGGACGTACACAACGGCAGCCGAGAAACATATTTCAGCGGTTACATTTTTACTTCTTTCTGATGATGATAAGGTTCCAACTTGTCGGCGCCCCATTCATTGGTAATACTTTAGTGATACCATTAGGATTTACACCCAAAAATCCTTTGGCTCAATCTCTCTCTCAAGACCGAACGGTCTTTTTCATTAAAATGATTTTTTATGTTGTTGCCCTCAGCTAGTTGCTACGCCATTTCACACACTTCTTTTACATTAAGACCAAACATTCGTCCTCCAATTATTTAACTCTAAAGGTTCTAAAAACCCAAATACGGCCTAACATTGTTGTCAAATCGTATTCGCGATTTACTCGCTTCGATACTCCGTCTTGCCCCGCTACCCCATCTTGCCCTGTGTTTCCGTATATCCTTTAGATAAACATCGGTGTATATTAGTGTTATTCTATGCACAGAGGAAATGTTTTGCCTAAATATATTACAACGTTGGATTTAACCAAACATTCCCAGGCAAACTATTATCAAACACTGAACAACCACTGAAAGATGATCAGTTGGAGTTTCTATTTTCAAGTTTTAAAGTTTTAAAATTATCGGCAAACATTTTATTGCAGTTTAAATGATAACATAATGTCATCATTAAAAAAAAGAACATAACATGACAGAAACTGCTTAGGTTGTGGATTTCTAGGATTTACGGCAACTTAGGGATGACTAATAGCAGCGGAAATAATAGCAATAATAATCTCTTCCTTCCAAACATAATTTTCAACATAATCAACAATGATATTTCTGTTTAATCCGATCGCGTTAATTGTTCCATATCGCCTTATTCGCCGTATTCGATTTCGCTCGAAGTGTTCTAATAATTTATTATATTTCGATATCGAGAAGGGTTCGTCAACATATCGAATTGCGAACGCTCGCACTATATAAGTGATAAATGTCGAATGACCCCAATTCAACGTGAAATAATCGTATGACAAAACCATTTTATTACTTCGTTTATTGATCTAAGGCGACTTTTATGGAACAAGTATCTATAATGAACACATTAGACATGCTTAGGCATAATGTTATTGAATGTCTTGTCTACACATAGAAAAATATATTGTTAATTGAAGGATATCAATATACTCAATTCAAATTTACGTATCATTATTTTGAAGCTATTATATTCAAATAGAGGACAAAGTATATTTCACTTAAAATTAGCTTATGCTCCAGACATATCAAACGGACACAATGGCCACATTCAGCGGACGCAACCGCTCCGGAGTAGCTCAGTAAATAACCAATAGGAATGCGCTACGTTGGATTTTCATCAGCCATTCACTGAGCTGCTCCGAAAAACCTTATAATTGACCTCAAATTCTCATATACATACGTTACGCTTTCTCATTTATCTGTTGTTTATACTGTTCGTGCAAGTACTTCTTCTTTCAACAAATTTTGAAGACCAATAAATCTTTAGCTTCCGTTTAAACCGATTCATCTCCCCATTTAAATTTCACTTCATCCAAGGGCTCGATTACAAAACAAAATGTTGGTATACAAATTAATACCGGCTGCGTTTCGTCAATCGAAAGCATCGAGCTGACGGTTACTTAGCGGAAAGGAATAAAAACGCCACAATTCCCTTAAATCAACAACGACGAAGAAAGCAAGTCCATCAACGTCTACGCCCTCTGGCTTTGGATCCCCGCGGCATTTCGAGAACGCGTGCGTGCAGAGGGATTCTCTTGTGCGCTTCTCCGCTGGTCGCCCTTTAATTTTTCACCACCGTCGCCCATAAATCTTCTAGAGTCGCTTTAATGAAAAACATTAGAACACAGCGGCCGGCATCCATCATCCGGAGGTCCGGACACAATGAGATGTTGACGACGACGCCATCTACCGGCCGCAAACGTCCGACCGGCGGCTTGGAAGATCCGATCGTATCATCGACGATCTCGTGTAATTGTAGCGGAAGGAAATGCTTGCGATAGCGTTCGAAATTGCCTCGCAAGCTATCGCGGGACTATCAAGGATTGCACGGCGGAGTAAGCATGACTGATTGTTGTTAGTATACGAGATGACTTATGCGTCCGTTGGACGTGTTTGGCTTATCTGTTTGATGTATAGGGTGTTGTCAATTTTCCGAACATTTATTAGATGTTTGGGTGCCCTGTCTAGCAAAAAAAAAATAAAATTTACGACAATACCTGAATGTAGAAGAATATGAAATACTCAATGCGAAGCTACCCATCAGATAGCGGACATACGCACATACCTAATTTAAAACTAGCTAATGTACCTTTAAATGGAAACAATATTGTTACTTATTCATTTATATCTAACCGAAGGGAAAAATTCCTAAATTCTCAAATTCAGCTAGCCGTACGTCGTATGTGATAAAGATCCGAAAAAAGTTTTAATGTAGAACGTGCATACTAATTTTTTGTTTTAGATGACTGCAAGGATGCAAGGATATTCCATTTACAAGAAGGCTAATTAAAAATTTTTAATTACTCTATAACTTCATAAGCATAAATTCAGCAGCTTAATTCAAGTGGTAAATTGCCTATATGAGTTTTTCCATTTTTTTTTATTTTTGGAATTTGAGATCTTAAGAAAGAAAACAATTCCTCTCTTTGTTCTTCGTTTTCTTTGCTAAAATTTTAATCAAATGAATGACTACCATCACCTCCATCTGTGGACGCGATTCGCCGCTTGCGGCTCATCGGCACAGCTTTGCGAGGGCTGATAGTCGATCGTAGGAAACAAAATGATATAACAAGTATTGATAAGATTATCTAAATCTAGAAATTCTAATCAATTAAAATTGCCGAAATTGACGCTATATAAACGCTAAATATAAAATAATATATAATTGTTCGAACTTAAAAATTTTGTTTATCCCCTCAATAGATTGCTTGAGAAAGTCGACAATCCTCAGCGACAAAACGTAGCAAAGTAAACGAAGAAGAAAAAAAGGTTTTGTGTGTTTTCTTAAGAACTTCCTAAAACCTCAATATACCAGTAAGTAAAAATTGAGGAATAAATCTAAAGATCAAGAATAGATATTAAAGTGTATGAGATAGTTCAAAGATGTCGATGTTTTTAGGAAGACTTGCAGTTCCCTTGCAGCTATTTAGCTGCAGTTGAGCGGTTACACCCATGAGAAATTCTTTGGAAAGCCAAGGCGTTTGGGTATGAATTCCAGGTATTGAAAAGTAGAGCTAAGGAAGTGGATTGAGACATTCCACTTACGTTACGTAAACATTTGTATCCAGATATGAGTGAGGCAATTTTACCTCGCGCAAAGAAAGAATTGGCATGCACCAAGTTTAAACGTTCAGAATAAATATACAAATCTTTACCTATTTTGAGCTTAAACGAGACGTAAGAGTCCCGCATCGTAGACAGTAATGCAGAATGGGACGCAGTAAACTTTGGAATAGAGTGATAAGTCCAACAACTCTGCTCTACACGTAGTGATATCAATATGCAGATTAAAATTCAGGGAGTATCACAATCTTCGAACTCAATTAAAAATGACAAAAAAAAAACAGTGAATGTCTTGGTGGAGTGATTTTGGTCTAAAGCAATAGTTTCTTCGTACATTTTTCCTTATTTATTTTTCCAGTTACATGGCTTGTGATTTACAAATAAAATTATTTCTTGCACACAAAAAGAAAATTAGCGATATTTCACAAAACTAACGAAGACAATATAAACAAAAGGAGTTTATTCAATAGAAATTTACTTCCACGCCCAACAATGTCAAAGATTTCCCTCCAAATTAACCCCTTCCTTTCGCCACCGCCAGCCCTCCGGCTTCCATTCAGGCTTAAACGTGTCCTTCCCGTAAATTAGCGCAAAATCCATCCGAAGAATCGCCATAAAAACTTAATTGAATTTGGTCTTTGTTGTCTCACGGCCTCGTCTATTTTTCTAAAAGATATTTAATTTAGTTACGCGCTAAACGAACCGACCGTCGCGCTCGAAGCAGGGGATGAAGAGAGGAACGATCTAATCGAAACCGAAGTTAACGAGATTAGTTAACAATTGACTGTCGCCGACCGTACACACGACCAACGGTTATTCCCCGTTAGCATCAGCTTCATTATGAATTAGCAATGTGAGCGGGACTTAAGCTGTATTATACCGTGTTTACTGATGAAAGAAATTAACGTTGTCATGCTTTATCTGAAATTGATACGTGCGGTTGCAGGATTATACGGAATTAAATCGGTAAATTCCAATTAGAAATTGAGCTGTAGGTACGAGAGGAAGGCTATAATCAGTTTATTGATTTATTCAACATTAATTCATGATAAATATTCAATTATTTCGATTATGAAGTACTGTCATGTTACTACAGCTTAACTAAATTATGTACCCGAACGCTGTATCACTGGAGCACTGAAACCTAAGGTTAAATTTGTTAACAAAAATTATTGATTAATCTGGAAGTAAATGTTCCATGCGAAGTTTTGCCAAAGAAACTAAATTAACAACGTCTTACAGCTAATAATTTATTTTATCTATTTAATTCAAAATTATTATTCTCTGTATTATTTATGAAAGCGTAAAACGCCATTCAAAAGTGAAGATCTTGGTTATATCTCTAGATATATCGTCAATTAAATCTAAAACAGAATAAAAATCTTACTGAGCATTTCTGCTTTGGAACTAACGATCGATAAGTTCGCCACTTTCCGTGCCTTCAAAAAATTAGCAAAGACTAGACAGTCTCGTCTCATGAAAATGGGTTCGTGTTGTCTACTGGTTTCCCCGAGAGTCGACAAAACACGAGTCTGTCTAGTCTCTACTAATTTCGTGAAGCGCACGAAAAGTGGAGAACTCCATTGATGAGTTGCTTACAGATAATATTCGACAAAAAAGATCGCATAAGATCATCGAACAGAACGCGTTTAATTTATTTTCATATAATATAATTTCAACATGTTAGATATGCTTTTCTACTAAAACTATTGGTCCCTTAAGCTAACTTATGTAGTTATTTGCAATGTGAATTGTTATTATCCAACATCGTATTATACCCACAATTACATAAAGATGTATATTTTATTAAAATAATATCGCTTTTAAGATAACACCACAACTTTGGGATTGGAAGATTATTTTCAGGTATGTTTCCCCTAAGAATAATCTCGATAACACGAAAAAAAATGGCCAATTCACCGAACAAAGTGATTTGGAGTTACTTCCAGGCATTAAGCCAATGCCATTTAAAACGAGTCGAAACTGCCTGTTGATAGCAATAATATTTTATTTATATTAACATACAAGTTATATTTACATAAGTCAAGTTTTAAAGGGAAGAAAAACCATAAATCACAATAAATAACAATTTTAATATTACACAAACATATACAGAGTAAATGTTAAACGTGAACATATAGTGTGGAGGTGCATCTTCTTAAAAGTACTTAAAATAATCAACTTTTATACAAAAAGCTATGTTTAATAATATCTGTTTTATAAAACATTCGGACTTATGGAAGAGTAATATTATGCCTTGATGATATTTTTTATTCTTCCTTCAATTTCTTCTTCGTTTCTTCTTTTTTGCCTTTTGGTGAGATTTTAGTCGTTTTAAGACCCTATCCTATGACGTTGTGGAGACTCCTGGATTGATTTTGAAATCTTCAGAGTTGTTCTTTCCATCAGTGCCGCGTCGACGAAAAGTTTTATTTTTGGAGTGTGTATATTCGATACATTTCTTCTGATTGTCCAGAGGATCGGGATCCATTCACACGTCTTCGGCGTTGTTATTCCCCCAGATGACGAAAACCGGAATCCTAATGACTGCGCCAGTTAGCGATAAACTCAACACGATATGCATATTTAACGACCAAGGTCACCATTCCATCCTTCATCATCATTAATTGTATTATCTGCGCATCACCTGTGAACGTTTATGATCCAATGCAAATATCAAATAATCCGATCTTTACTTTTAAGATTATAAAATCTAAATCTAATTCACCATTAAGCATTCTTGCTCGAAAAGTACTAAAACTGCGATAGCAATATGATTTGTGCCGTAAGCTCGATAAATTCTTTATAATAATGTTCTCGAAAGCAATAATTAAACCGATGCCTATGTCGAAATATCCCGTTTGTGTACCGCAATTATAACTACACGACATCGTGCCATTTATTCTAATGAGATATTTTCATTTTACGACCAATTTAAGTTGTCCAGACGCTAATGAACACCAGCTTATAATTGCAATTAACAAATTAGCCATGGTAAAATTTAAATTGGAGCAGAAAATTTCGTTTCTCCAGGAGAACATCGTACAGAAATAAAGCAGTAATACTTATTTTTCATGTGGCGTGCGATCAGAAATGCAATAAAGCAACCTCTTAACGTTAATGGTAACCGCCAACTATTAATTCCAATATACGTTGCGTGTATAGACACGAAATTAGTAATGCGTTTACATAATTGTCAATTCCAGCAATAGTACGGGCAGACTTGACATGAGCACGTATTGACATTTATAATTGTGTAGTATGCAACCTATTGTCTATACTGGTCTCAATATGCGCTAACATATCCATCACTGTTTAGTTTAAAATACAGTCAGTGGTAGAGGTCAATTCGAAATGTTACGTATGGTTTAATTGCTTGTAGATATAGCATGGCTAAAATCTAATTTCATATGTTTTAATGTATTCGAATTGTAAAAAGGGAAAATAATTGGCAAGCATCGACAACATCTTCACCGTAGAAACCTCGTTGTTGTAGTTCCTGGAGGTCATTTTCTCGACTAGTGTACACTGCCGTTCAGTGAAGTTCGGTCATACAATAAAAATCTATTATATCCCACTGTATACAATTATTAATACATAAAATTAGAAAAATATTAAGCATACACTCTTTTCTAAGGGATTAAAGCACAAACATAATAATTTTATTATGTAAAGTAGAAATATTGCGACAACCACAATGAAGTCCGAAGTACCGATCTTTTGAAACGGGTCGTTTGGGGATTATTAAGGAACAATACATTTAGGAAATATACCGCAGCATCATTCTTGTTTATTTATCACGGGCGTAAAGATATAAATTTGCTTCATTTTACTGTTAAACGTGTGTTGGTGTGCATCTGTCGTTTTTGCACGATAGTTTTAAGAAAATTTACTTCAAAATGACACGTGGCAAGCCTACCAGTGTAGAAAAACGTTCACGCATTATTACGCCGTTTGAAGAAGGATATTCGGGGCGACAAATTGCTGAAAAAATAAATATGAGAAGTTCAACAGTAAATGACATCATAAAGCGATATCGGACAACTGGAACTATAGAAAATCGTGTTCGTCCTGGAGCATCTAGTAAAACAACAAAAGCTGAAGATTTGAGAATTGTATTATTAAGCAAACGCAATAGAAAATTAACAGCGCCACAAATAGCAGCTGAAGTCAATCGTGGCCGTGAAGAACAAGTTTGGGCGAGTACGGTAAAACGTCGACTTCAACAAGCGGACCTTCATGGACGCATTGCCATTCGAAAACCCTTATTACGTCGGGGCAACAGAGCAAAACGGCTACAGTAGGCCCGTTCTCATCTAGATTGATCGTTAGATGATTGGAAATACGTGCTTTGGACTGACGAGTCAAAGTTTGAGGTTTTTGGGCAAAATCGACGAGCTTATGTCCGAAGATCTAAAACCGAAAAGTGATCCCGAACTGCATTGTGCCTACAGTGAAGCAAGGGCGTAGTTCTGTGTTAGTGTGGGGATGTTTCTCCTTTGCTGGGACGGGGAGATTTATGCAGAGTAAAGGGTGTAATGAGGAAGGAAAATTATTTTGCAATACTCCAGAATCATGCAGTGCCATCAGGATTGCGTATAATAGGACGTAACTTTACATTCATACATGACAACGACCCAAAACACACTGCGTTAGTGTGTAAGAACTATCTAAAGGAGCAAGAAGAACGGCACACCCTGAAACTAATGCCATGGCCCCCACAAAGATTTGAACCCTATAGAGTTGTTGTGGGATGAACTGGACAGGAGGATCCGAAAAATATGCCCAACTTCGCAAGAACATTTACGGAATATTCTGCAACATGAATGGATTAATATTCCACAATCCGTTTTAACAAAACTTATCGAAAGAATGCCTAGAATAATTCGAGCGGTGATTGACAGCAAAGGAGGTTTTTTCGATGAAAAAAAAATATAATGTTCAGTATGTTATATTAGGCCAAAATAACTTTTTATTTATTTTTGTCTTTTTTACCTGTACATGCAATAAAATTGCATTTTGTTTTTAGTTTCGTTTGTTTCTGTAACCTTGTTTTTTACCAACCGACCGAACTTCTCTGAACGGCAGTGTACACCAAGATATGTTACGTAGGCTTCGGCGGGCGTCGATAACACTATCCTCTTGGTTTCCGAAGTTGTCGTAGCTTCCGATGTTTCGTCCTCACTCATATGGGATATCTTTAGGGCTGTTACTACACACTGATTTATTCAAATGGAAACGTTAAGATTCCAAGAGGAAGAAACTATTCAGCAATTATCTAAATTTTGCAATTGTCAATTCTGAGAAAAAGAGACTCATTCAACTTCTTGGAGCTAATTATAAAAGACATCACCAGCAATCTTGATGACGAGGTAGGAAGAGGATATGAACAGAAAAAATTGTACAAATCCAAAACGTTCACAAAAAAATTACTAAGACATTTAGCTCGCAATTGCATGGAGTTTCTTCTCACAGCAGCGTAACTCTGAAACCTTTGTTTGGAGACCCATGCTCAATATTACTTACGACTTACCCTACATTCAGCTTTGTTGCACTTCTTTGCAACACCATGAATAGACAAGAAACAATAGTAGTCCAAGTACCGATCTTGAGGATCTTCTCCTTTAACTTTGGCCTACGATGATTATATTCTGTTCCTATTCAGTCATTCAAGTAAAATTTCATTAAATACACATAGTTGCCTTTTCCAAATGTTTTCAGTTTCTGCGGTAATCCGCGCTGTGGTAAGCTTCTGATTATTCCATAAATATCCACACCACCTGTTTTCTGCGGTTCGTACATCCCAAGGATCTTGAACACAAATTGCATGGCATGTTGCTTACAAATTGTAACCAGTTATTGAGCCGCTCTCCAGCTTGACTACAAATTAAGTAATTCTGAACATGAATATTCTTCTTGAGCATAAAATGTTTTACAATGGATTCGAAGATGTCTAAATAGTGGTTTTATGCAAAGATAACACCCTCATTCAATTTAAGTCTACAGAATGTAGTATTATTTGAGTTCATTTGAGAGATTCTCCTGCTTTAGCATTGGATATTTAGCATCCGATTGTGAAAAACTTGCCTGACATAGATAGCAGATTTTCCTAGATTTTAGAAGTTATATACAGGATGAGTGGGAAGGAACGGAACAAACTCCAGGAATGCATTGCACACGTGAAAATAATGGAAAAACATCTGTAGACTATTATAAGGCTCTACTTTAGCGATATGCTCTTACATAGATGCCCTGCAAAATTTACGTCTTTAGATTTAACGATGAGGCGGTGAACATTGGGACGGTACAAGGATATTAAACAATTCTGCTGTACTATCAAATTGCTATTGGATAAAAGAAAAGGAGTCATAGATGTTAATTACATAATGTAAAGAACTTCATTCATTCGTCTTTTATTACCTAAACTCCTTGTTTTATTATTAATCACCATTTCATAGCTTTACAAAAGTTAAAATTTTAATCGATGTAATCAACGTTTGAGTTTTACAAACAAAGCTGGTCAAGCAAATATTGTAAAACGGCGAAACTACGTATGTGTAAAAGTAGAATTCGGTGTCGGAATGCTGTAAAACCTTCCACTTTCTATGGCGAGATAAGCACAAACGGACGGCTGTGTTAGCAATGACGTGTTCCCGTACGGCATGACCACGTTTGGTTATAAAACTAAAAGTTCCTTGTCTATTTTTCATTCATATCAGAAATTTCGAATGCAACAGCATACCACTTCCATAAAACAGCTTATTTACCACAAGTAAGGCAGCAATTAATGTGACAGGTTAGACCCTTGCGCGTCCTGTCCATTTCCGGCTTAACCGAGATTAGGAATTTGAAGACATTTAATAATAAAATGGGTAGAAATTCACCTAAAGCGTCGCAAGCTATTTTCTTTACGTGTTCCTACCAAATTCGAGTTTTTCTATAATGAAACTCCTTCGTTTATGCATACCAATATATAGGTTAATGAGGTTTGTATTTGTTCAATGCCATTTTACTAGCTATCGACCCGAACGAACGCGTGGACGCCGAAATTATAACGAAAAATGGAGGGAAACCGTTAAAATTAACCTACAAAGCGAAGTTTGTTTGTATTTTCCACGATCTCAATATTATATGCATACATATGTATATGGTCGAGTTCGGTTCGTTGTTTGTAGGTCAAGCACTCGATGTAGCCGTAGAGATGTTATTATGTAGAATAATAGTTTATGCGGTGTAATGTATAGATCGCAGCAATTACAACTATTCCCCGTGAAATAATGAAATAGAATGAAGAATTCCCTCAGTAAGGGAAATAAGGTCAACGTTTATTTATTTATTTATTTGAATAATGTAACTGATCAGAATACTATAAAATGCGGCAAATTTTACCCATAAGACTTAGATTCAATTGTACTGTTGGCACTAAAAACAGGTGATCCATAAGCTATAAAACAAATGGAATGAAAATAAAGAAAATCGAAATTATTCGTAAGTAATTACTCCGAACGTTATTTCTCATTGTAACAACCTATTATTAATAAAAGAAAGTGGCAACCACATACAGCGGGTTCGCTTAAAGCATGGGTGGAGAATTACTCTTTTCCTAGTCAATTTAGAAAAAAAAAAAAAAAAAAAAGATAATCATTGATATTTTTGTCAAAAACTGTTCTAATTTTTTGTATATAAGCACAAGGACGTATAAATAATCAATAGCTAATATAAGTAGACAAATATTGATTAGAGGTCATCACAAAACGAATAGATTTGTTTAAGGCAAGATAGATTCCCAACGGGGGCGCTACTGGCCCTGCGCTAGAGCTCACTGGGGGAGAAGTCTACCACGTCTATTTTCTTTTCTTGGCTGTGCTGAAGACAACGACTGTATCAATACCTAAAATAAAATCATCATGATCACTTGTTCTGATATTCGCTTCAGTGTGGATCTGAACCTACTAATAAAAATCAAGGGTCAATAATATTTGATTTTCTAGGCTAGTTGGATTTTTCTCGTCCAAATAAGGTTTGTTACAACTAGCAGGTCTTGCACGCATACACCTTTTGCGAAGAATTCCTAGAATCGATGAAATTGGCACAATTTTAGAAGCGGTGAACCACGGTGAATGCTAGCAGTCGATTTCGAAAAGACCCTCCGTCAGTCATTTATGCAAGGCGTCTCACCGGGAACTGCATCGATCGATGTACGAAGGACTATACATTAGAAAGCGCTGAAAACTTGCCGGAAATTCTTTGACAGACGGACGACTGCAACTTTTATAACTGTGAAAATTGGAAAATTGAAATTTTGCAGAACTATTGACCGAATCCGTATAAATTTTTCGAAAACATTATATAGCGTATCTGACAATTACGCTTAAAAATTTTTTTTTAATACAACTATACATTTTCCTGGGTCTTATTAAATTATTTAATTTATTTTAATATGGTTCCAAGAGCACGAATTATTTTTGGACAGTATTATCTGGACAAATGAAGACAAATTTATAAGAAATGGACTGCCAAACAAGCACAATTCTCATTACCGGAGCAATTCAAATCCCCACGTATTTAGAACGGAAAAATTCAACGTTTTATTAATGCTAGATTGCTTCCTAATGGTCATGACTAACTTGGATATCTCCAAAGTAGGACGACATTTTAAAAGAGCTTTTTTTTTTGAACAAAATTGTGGTGCAATATACATTTTTCTACATATCTTGAAAAGTATCAATTTTAGATGCGCAACGAATTTGACATTTATTTTTTTCGTTATAAGATCATTTTGATAATACAGAAAAAAAAGAAATAATTGTATTTAAAAAAAATAAATTTTGACACTTTCTCCATTTGTAAGTTTTAAGCGTAATTATGGGACACGCTGCATAACATTTTCGAAAAAATTCGGATTCTAATACTACCCAATACGGTAAACAGTTCTACAAAGTATCAAATTTCCACGTTAAACACATTCACAGTTATTGAAATTCGACAAACTTTAATATTGAATTGGGAATTCAAAAATTTCATTATATATAGGCTGTTCCATTTAAAATAACAAACTTGACGGCTATTTCCGGTATAATTGGAAATATCACAATATTAAAAATACTTTAATTCAATAGCACATGTCGACTTCTAGTACACTGCCAAATTTTCAGAATTCTGCAATGTATACTCTTTCATACAGAAAGGGCTGTTTACGATAATTTGATTTAAATGTTTCATTGGAGGTTATTGACAAAATGTAACTCTTAAAACCTTACGCGCATGTCAGTTCTGTAGTACCTGCTCCTCGCCAGGTATCAATATTACCGTTCCTTTACTAGTTCTCTCACAGTTCGCAGTTAAGTTGGAAGGCAACGATTCGTGACTTAGTTGGAAGGCTGTTTTTATACTGCTCAAATGCGATTCGAGAACAATATGCTCTTCAATGGCATTTGACACCACCTACAACACTGCAACGTGTGAATTTTGACGAAGACTAACTTGATTGATTGATGAAATTTACACTGAAACTTGTAGAAAGAATTTCAACATTAATATCGATGTTTTAAGAAATGGGAACATAGAATATAAAAGAGGAGCTCTCAACCACTAAGAGGCCCTTTACTTCGGACAGACAACGTTTGAGACGTTAGTTGTAACATTTCAACATATATATGGTAGGTAACGAAAAATTTCGAATGACACGAATTTCAATATTGCAAAATTCCAATCAATGCAGGTTTCATAACCGTGGCTACTTCAACAATTTTTTCCAGTACAAAATAATTGCAATTCAAGTTTTACATACACACTTTTTTGTATAAAAGACACGATCGTATTAAGCTGCTCTACTTTCACCGAACAACACGACGTTCAAGCAATTAAGTGCAACCAATCAAAAATTCCATTCTATTTAATTCGATAGTTGTATTTTATGGAAAGGAAAAACAGAAAGTGCTATTGCGTGATCGTCTGTGGTAATAACGGTTTGATTGTTGCTCTTGCACTTTTTTCCCAATTGAAATCACGAAAAGAAGTAGTTGGAATATGAGTAGTTAAGTCATAATGAAAAATGTAATTGATGTCAAATAAAGTTAAATGAGATGCAGAAAATAAATCACTAACTGTACAATTAATCCTTGAAAAGAAATCCTTCATCGTTCCAAGATGCAAAATAGCTTTTGTGCATAATTGAAGATCTATTATTTACATCCAACCTACCACAACGGACAGAAGAAGGGTTAGTCGCTTCAGATCAATATTCAAACGTATCCTACCTCGACGGTAGTAAACAAACAAACAACCGTGTCGGAGATTGCATTCAAGGTTAACAACTTACGATAAAACTATTATTATTAAATCCGCAATCGACCTACAATCGATAAGATTTATGATAAAATGCTAATGCCGAAAAAAGGTTCCTTTAAGAACTAAAATGCATTATAGTTAATCGAAATTTCAAGATAAATTGTATTGTATTGGAGCTTTTATTGCACGCGTACAACCCCTTCCAATTGCACGGAAATGAGTTACATACATGCATGTTCTTATTGTTGCCCCCAGGCATCCTTTCACAAATGTTTTTAGAAAATGAATCCGTCTTCTCAAGAATGTACTTTCGGCAATCTCGAATGTTTCAATCTTACACACTCTTATTATTGACCTTGACACAGCTCAATAACCCAGAAACGATCTTAAGATAGTTATTTACAGCAGTACCTCTGTTTTCTGGTCCAGCGCCTAGTAAAGGCGTAAAAACATGTTTAGCAGCGATAATTTCTTTTTTATATCGTTGACATGTTTAGTGCAGGTAAGCTATTTTATCCAGAATGAGCGCGAAATATTTTACTGGCTTAGGCCAGTTCTTTAAAAAAAGTTTTACAAATTAAAAATTTGGGAAACATGATGTCGTGTTAAGAGTAATCTAAAAATTTCACAAGTAAAAGCTGCTTTAAGTAAACATTATTATTCCAAATTTGGCGAATGCTGGGGGCGAATATCTTAGGACGCTCTGCTGGCACAGGCCTGCCGATAGCTCCCGTAATTGACACTTGCTAGAGTAAAATGGCAAATACAATTAAATAAGCTTCTACAAACATCACTGGTGTAATAGATACAAGCGATAGTTGCCAATATCGTCAAGAACACGCTTCTTGAAAATAGGCGTAACTACTGAGAATTTGAACACTTTAGTGTAATAAGCAGCCTCAATACACTGGTTTATTAAATTAATGGATAATAAAATAAAGCTTTTATTTTTTGTAACATTCCACAATGCACAAGAGCTGTTTTTATAGTTTTATCAGAGGCAGCTACTTTAGTTTTTCTTAATTCATATCTATAATTATTACATAAAGTTCTTATATAATCATTAGTAATTAAGTTTAAGTAAACCAGATAACATTTTTATTAGCAAAATTATTACTTTATTTTAGTTTGGATTTAATTGAAAAGCATAGATCCATAGATTGTGTAATAGCTTCCAAGCATATATACATATGTCTAAATTCAAGTGCATCATTTATTAAAGGTTCCATTCAGTAAAATAAATGTAACTTGCACGTGAAGCTGATTTGCACGAATTATTGTAAAACCCTAGAAGAAGTCCAAAACGGTCATATCTAAAAGCCATTGTAAGATCTGACATAATCAATATTTGTCTAACCATACAGTTGCGCGAGTAAAATTATTATTAAATGGAATTATTACACATATAATAATGGACGAATTGTTACTACAGAATGTCTAAATCTTCTCCAAGACTATATTAAGTCTATCAGAAGCAGGATTAAAAAAACATGACAAAGATTCAGTTGCTACTAAAGAATACTTAATAAGGTCAAATAAACAATAATAAATAACAAATGCGTAATTTGGTATGGAATGTTGAGAATGTAACTTGTTTTATTGCCTAAGCATTCTATGTCAGTTGTTTTCAACGAATTTCACCTGTTTCTGGGAAAGTATGGGAAGTTGAGCTGGAGTAATTGAACACTTGATTTCCATAATCAAACTTAAAGCATTACCAGCTTCGTTAAATTTGCCCATATTGCTTCCGTTACTCTTTCATTGCCGTAATCTTGTAATTGTATCTTGTAAAATTCTAAATCTAGTTTAATTTTTTTAACGTCCGTCGACTTTCGAGCAGCAAACAATGAACAGGTTCAATCCCAAAACCGCATGGCGTCTTTTAGTAAAATGACCAACTTAACAAAAGGAGGATACCCAAATGTATGGACGCATTAAATGCTTCGCACGTACTTGCTGTTTGCAACATTGCTGCGAGGAATATAAATTAACAAAGTTTGTCCTCGTCCAAATTATATACAATAAAAGAAAATTTGTACAAAATCATTTTCTGAACTGATTGGAATTGGACCCACTTTGTTACATCACATTTCCCCAAAAGTTTTCTAGTCTCCGGGTATTGAGAATAGGTATATATAGATTCTTAAAGAAAAAAAAAAACTCCGGCTATAATAAAGTCCTATACATGAATAACAGCCACTGGTAATTTGGTTATTTCCATTCCATTCCAGAAGTTCGTGGCTTATACAGTAAACCCTCTAATAACGGCCGCCTTTCAACACATTTTAAAAGCTGATATGGAAAAAACATCTTCCCAATAGCGGCACCCCTCAAAAACGGTCACGATCACTTCGTTGGAATTTTTCTCGGAAAAATGCTACATGGTTAGTAAATCGTGATTGGTACGACTAGAACGATTCCTGTGGTATCTTGTACAAGTTTCTGGGCTGTTCCATCGATAGATGCTTGACTTGGGAGAATCATACGTCGCAGTTTTGCACTAAATTGTGTTCTTTGGCATATGCGGTCAATTAATTGTAACTCTGAGAGCTTACTAATGTTTTACCACGCACATGTTGCGTCCGTATTTACAATAAATTTTAGTGGCTGCTATTTAGAGGTCTTACTGTACTATTTTCAAGTTCTTCTTAAATAAGCTGCACTTTACCATTGCCACAATTTCCTATGTTCTTAATTTTAGATCATCTATAGATTTGGTCAATTCCTGACTGTGCTAAATTCATCTAAATCTACAAGAGGCAAGAAATTGCAACAATTATAAACCAAGATTATAAACACAGTAAAACTTTTTTGCTAATTATATGTATTTGTCATAGCAATTCCCAAAACATTTCCTGTGAGACTGCATATTAACATAAATAAATGTTGAATGATGAAAGATTGCGTCAATTGCATAATCATCGGGAATTCCGGGATATATTTCCACGTCAATAAAACCACAAACATGGCATTAAAGTTTGTAGTTCGTCGTATTCACACAAAGATATCCTTCTAAGAAGTAGTGTTTTCTGTTTTTTAAATGACAGCGTAATGCCTTGTCTTCGATTATTAAATTTAAAGCCATTGCAGGTAAGAAGCTGAACCGTTGAATAAATTATTCTTGCTCCTAATAAAATTCGCTTTACCTATACATTTCTTAAAACTAAAGAATCTCTTTGAAATTTATGAAAAATTTGAAGAGGTATTAACTTTACTCGGGAATGCCCAATATATATAAATATGACTGTATTTGCACCGGCGTTAATCTGCCGCAAGCTATATTTAAATCACAGTATGTATATTTTTCTTGATAAGGCAACATCTCATTCAAGCTTATCACAATTTGCTTAAAATAAACAGGCTGCGCTGGCTAGACAATTTAAAAAGATAATAATTACACGCTTTCAAGCCGCTATTAACATGTCAAATCATCATCACGTAAAATGTGTAAACATATACATTTAACATAACACCAATGATATTTAAACAACAATATCTATCTAGCGCGTGTTACAAATGGAACATGTTTCAAATATTTTTGAATTGTTCGGCGAATGTTACGAATAAATTCCTCTAATTGGTGAAAGTTTCACCGATTTTAGTATTTAATTGTAAATTAAAACAAACCTTGTCGATGTAGCTCCTGAGTCGCACAGAAATAATCCACAATTCACAATTTATTCCAGGTGCGTACTTGAAAACAAAAATACATTAAAAATACCGCCAGAATAGAGCAGCTACGTTGCTAATACTAAACGAAACCGTATTTGCTCTCTTACACACGGACACGCTTACCAACGCTTCGCTAAGAATCCGACGACCGGACTGGGGAGGTGATCAAGCGAAACGCTCCAACTTCGCGGTGTGGCGACATTGCAATGCATATTGTACAGTCCGGTAAAGACTGAACGAGTGCAGTAGAGTATACGACGTACACTTGCAACATGAATACCGGCCAGGGAAATCAGAAGTGTTTCAAGGACGTTCGGGGTCACTAACAGGTGCGAGTTGTACCTACAACATATGTATATCTCTACGAAACACGCGATAGCTTCGCCTTAGCGGCAATTATTCGAAAATTGCCGTCATCTTGCAGCATGCTCGATCGTGGCGTATTATCTGAACAGGTTTAATTGTGTAATTTTCTTAGTAATGTGTGCAAGAACGACCTTAAAATATCAATGAAAACTCGTCTGATAGAGGAAAGATAACGGAAACCCTTACGTTAAAAATAAATTAGAATGAATCATGTTGTGGCTATACGATAACTTTGCAACAAGTTTATTCAAACATAGTTAATTACGAAAACATAGTGAATCCTATAGAAACTATTAAAATTACATTTTCTTGTTTCATCAAGATGTTAACGCTGCAATAACGTTCTCAAGAAGGCGCTAATTAATTTGCCAAAGCACCTATCGACTACGTACGAGTTTGAGCACGTTCAAAGTGCGGACTACGATGTATCACTTCAGCAAGCTCGACATATCTGAAAATGTTTATCTTCTTCTTGCTTGCTAACGCTTCCCTCTCGAACTGAACGTGATAATCCGGATAGTGGAACTTCGCCCAACAGAATTCCGTATAAAGTTTACTCACGTTAGATCATCAATTTCGGTTTGAACTGAATTACCGTCTATCGTCTAAAGCATGCTAAAGAGAGTCGGGTGACAAAGGGAGGATCATCGGACATCGACGAGTTTGTGTGCATATCATTAGCGGAGTGCCAGACAACTACATATTGTACGAGTTCTGGCTTCGGTTTTGTCAAATTCCGTATCGCGTGTAGAAAGGGATGTAGACGGATGTAAAAGTATCCATCCGTCTTTTGTTCGCCACGGTTGCTGGTTCCACGTTGGTACCGAAATTGATTACAAACTAAATCAAATTGTAGTAAAATGACTACTTACTTTGAAATGCTTATTTTTAAATATTTAATAATTTAAAATTTAATATTTCGTAGCGCGTAGTGTTCTCGGATCGTGTAAGTAAAAAATAGTCATGCATCAAAAAATAAAAGAATTGATTTCAAAGTAACAATGAGTTTTATTTAAAAAAAGGAAACATTCTGAACGATACTTCAAATAAAATAAAATATACAAAAATAAGATTTATTACTGCGTGATTATGGGTGCAGCCCGTGGCGGGAAATGAACAGCGTATTCTCGGTGTCCTGGTGGCGGTAACCAACTTCACTTTAAAGCACTTATATGCTTCACTAAAAACCATTATTTCAGCTGTGGTTAACGGTCTTGCAACTTGCACCTAGCGTACCTTTATACTTTATGACTCCATTTAATTTCTTTTCAAACGCTTTGTCCTGGCTACATTGGCAACGACAGAGAGGTTTGATACAGCCAACCACCACCGATTTAGGAATTTCTATTCAGGTGAAATCTTGTAAGTAAACCTCGCATCTTTCTTTGATTAACTAACTGCAATAAACGTCATAATTCTAAAGAACAATTTTGAAAAAGCACATAAACAAAAGCGCTATATAATTTACGACCCACAGCATATATTGCAGCGAAGAGCTTAAATAAAGCCGTCCTCGAATAATTTACTCATCGATTTCATATTCGACCGCATAATAAACAATTCCTCGGGTTGAAGGCGTCGTCAGTATAAAGTTGGAAAACCGAAAACGTCTCGACCCGTACATTTGCCGTCATCGCCCGCAAAATAAACCGAGGACCGACGACGGCGACGCAAGTGGAAGCATTCTCAGAAATGCAAATTCACTCCCACCCTGATCCTACACCATTCCCATAGCACGCCGCAGCTTCACCAACCGTTTCATCCTCGCGAATTCTCCGACGTAAATAAACAAATGACCCGATCTCGTGTGTCTTCTTTTTCCTGGGGACGAAGACGAATGACACCGCACGAGATGTGTCTGGCTAATACGCGGATGAAGCGGAAGTCGTTGTTGATCACCCAGCGCGAGTAGTATCAACCGGAAGATAGTGCGGTGCTGGTTATCGCTGATTACAGAAATGATGCTGAACGGGTGTGGAATGGAGAGAACGAATTAGACGACAAGTAAAAGAAGATCGAGACGATCCTTTAGATGTCACGTAATTTATGTATTACATCATCCCTTTGTGTAAGATCCTAATGAGAAAATTCACTAAATTCCCATCAGCTGAAAATCATGGTGAGAAGAGCATTTAACGAATCTTTTCATCTCTTGATTTTACAATCTACAATAGAATTTAAATACGTACATAATAACCAGTTAAGAAACCAAATAGTCTACAGTGAGAAAGCACCCTTTGACATCGGAAATAATACGCAGATTCCGTCAAGCGAAAGGAGAGACCGCTGTTAATTGGTTGTGGTACCACGTACAGCTCTTCACGAATCTTAAGGGAAGGATTCCGAGAATCCAAAAACCAAAAGCTAAAGAGCAGTGGACCAGGATAAAGACCACTTCCAATTGAATCAAAATCCAATGTAATTGAAAAGTCATAAAGGTAACAATCCTAGCAAATCTTAACACGCAAATATGTTAATCTTTACTTGACAGCTATGATTTACAACCACTTCCTTTTTTTGACATCACATGTTGCGACAAGTTGGTTTCTGCTTTTGGTAATGAAGCACTAACGTGGACGCACCAGTTTCAGTGACGATCCCGGGACAAGATCGCCAAAGGTAGCAGTCACTCAAAAACAAACGTTCCTGCAAGCCAACTGATCAAGGAATATCGACATGTGATGTACCGCGAGATGGACACACTCTTTTAAGCGGGTTCAACATAGATGCTCCAAAAACGTTTTGAGTACTTTGAATGGTACCATGGATCTACTCAAAACCACTCCTCGATTCTCTGTGTCGGTATTTCAAGATGAGAAAGATAATCCCGAAGTGTGTCGAAGAGAATGCAACTTTTATTTCAATTTTGGATCATGTTGCTCCACCATTTGCCAAACCAACCATTTGCTTAGCAAAAGTGATTACCTTGCTCTGAAAAACCAATGCAAAACAACAAAAGCTCAAAGCACAATTGAGTTTGCAGAGCAGAAAAACATCGAGTTATTAGACCATCCTCCGTACAATGGTTTTGGCCGTTCCAACTGACTGGCGTGACAATTGATATGAAAGAAAGAAAAAATGTATTAATCTTTGTGGAGAATACTTTAAAACAATAAAGCATTTTAGGTCTCTATCTACTCTTTGCAAAACTAAAGACACAATCCTCGTTAACAAAATTGAATATTCCTTTTCTTTTGGACGGTACTGTATAGTTTGCAAGGGGTCATAAATAACAAAACTGCTTCAACTAAATTGGCTACAATTTTCCTCAAAACACATCTAATTCCATTTTTCCATCAACAATAAAATATTTTCAAATATCGAATTGGATCACAATGAACGCGCCACATATATACAATAAAATATAAATCTAGTGAATTTTCTGCTCCCCCAGACTGATAGTTTTTTCTCCAAGTAGTCCCGGGTTACCGCCGCTACCTTCGGTCTTGCATGCATCCAACTATATAAGCCGCTACCTGAAACCGTACATCATAAATTTACCGCACGCGAGTGTATCTCATACACTATTCATTGTTCGGTTCTCGATTTTTATATATGACCGAGCACGTTCGATATAACGTCCCTTGCCCCCTTCGAAACTCGAAGATCTCGTCTTGAAGCGCGATATGCGGCAGGACCTTCAATTGATATACACTTGCAGCGATTTAGTGTTCCTTTTCCGGCTTATGTTTTATTCAGGCGCGGAATTGGCGAAGGAAACAGTTTTCTATTTCCCGGAACTCGCGCGTGGTATACAAGGACCGGGCGAAATGTTATTTCCGCGCGGATGGACTCTGCCGACGTTCACGAAATACGTATATTGTCAATTTTTAAATCGACGCAAATTCGGCTGCGTACGCTTTATGTATTTCGAAGTAATTCGATCGCGAAATCTCGTGATTCTGCTGTGTAGGTTCGATGTACGGCATTTACTGAAAATTGAATGAAATTGACTATCATATTCGATAGCCCAAGAAGCGAACGTAGACAATCTTGGAAGAAAATTTTGAATTATGTATTGAATTCCGGGGAAAGAGAAAGGTGGTTATATAAGAAGATATTTGGAGGAAAAGAAAACAGAGGATTGATGGTTAAAAATAATATGATAAATGCAATACAATAAGTATTGTAAAGATGCCAATGCAAAAGAGTACCTTAAGAGACGAAAAAGGAAAAAAATACCTTGAGATGAAGAAATAAGGTAACAGAATGCAGAGGGGAACCTTGAATTTTAATGAAAGGTGGTGTGAAAAGCAAAGATTAACGGTAAATCCTTCCAAAACTAACTTTGTCCCGATAACACACCCAGGAACAAAATGATTAGGGGTGCTCTCGAGCACTTATATGAAGTTCCCTTACAGAGAGCGAAAAAAGCTAAGTGTGTAAAGGTTACCCTAAACAACAAGTTCACCTTCAAATAGCACGTTGAAAGGGTTTCAAACAAGGGAGTCAGAGTCTTATGGACCTGCAAATTAATGTTTGGGAGAAATTGGGGTTATCACCCACGATAATTCATTCGATTTATACGGTGATGATTATATCAACAATAGCCTTTTCCAGCTTAGTCTGGTGGTAATGCACCCAGCATAACCGGGACCTGCGTAACCTGTCGCCTCTGCATTTGCTGGCAAGCTAAGGGCTTTGGCAATGGCATAGCAGTATGCGATGGGAAAAAAGTAGAGACGGAGATGCGTCCATCTTCAACATAATAGGTGAAATACCCATATTAAGCATAGCCCCGAGCGGAGTAAACCATTGTGAAAACCTACAAAGTAGTGGTACCAACAAGACAACGATGGAAACGAGGGAAAGCTACTCTAAACGGTCTCGTCTTTTCCACGGACGAATCTAAAACCCAATTCGGAACGAGTATGAGGATATTCGGAGTGGGCAGATTGAAAGGAGGAATTTCTGTCAGCCTTGGGAAGTTCGCGAGCATATTTCAGGCGGAAATTTATACAATTACTTAATATGCTTGGAAAAAACAGGACCTTTATCGAGAACCAAGCGGCTTTAAAAGCACTTAGTGCGTCCGAAACAACATCAGGAACGATAGAGGAATGTTGCTGGACGTACTAAAATTAGTATGTGTACCCTCACATACCAACACCGCAGGCACTGAAAAGACAAATCGGCTAGCAAAAAGCGGCAGTTCACCCCGCTGGCCGGCCCCAGGTCCTCCTTTGGAATCCCTCAGGAGATGGCAAAGGCGGAGATTAAAAGCCGGCTCCATGAATAGGATGAAATACATTAGAGAGAAGAACTAGGAAACGTGCATTCGGAGGCTTTCCTGGTAGGACCCTCAAAAGAAAAGTCGGAGGAATTGCTGGCCGTGAACAAAGTCGTGTTAAATTGTGGACGTCACCGTAACTGGTCACTGTGCACTAAACAAGCTTCTATACAAAATGGGGTCGTACCTAAATCAATATATAGAGGATGCGGTGAAGAATAGGAAACTCCTCTACATCTTATAAGCCACTGCGAAACATGCACCTAATGACTTAGGGCAATGAAAGGTAGATCCGGAAAAACTCTCTCAACATAAAGACGAAGAAACTTCTAGTTTTCTATGGACCCGTAGTACTAGAGGATATATTCTTAGGTTATAATCGACTAGATTCATCTATTTTTCTTCAAAGCCATTATAGGTAGAAGGAGGTACATTGATGCAGTTTTTATCTGATATGTTTTTTTGTATTTTTCGAAAATGTTATAGTTAATGCTTGTAGCTTCACCCCTACGCTGGCAATTTAAAACAACTTCAGAAAATGTCTACATACTTTCTCTTTTCTTTCGTATGTGCGGACCATTATTTAAAAATGTTAATTTAAACTAATGCTTACACTATACACGCATAGCATCAACGTACTTCATCACAACATTCTGAAAAAGACGCTTTTTTGCGATATAATTTCCTACTCATACAAACAAGTACTGTAAATCTTATATAAGAATGAATTTGTACAGGTAGGTAACTAAAATATTTTCCAAGACAAATCATAAGCTATCTGTAACCTTCATCTGTTTGCTTTAACACATCCAAAATAAATATTTTCGAGACGAAGAACCACAATGAATTCAACTAAATCTTATTTTTTTCCTCTGAATATTTACGTCCATAAATTCCGAAGATTTAATACCTATCGCGCGCAAAATTGATTACCCGAACATCACGTCCGATATTTTCGTGAAAATTGCAACGTCGCATATGCGAACCAAATATTTGCGTTTCAGCGCGTCCAACGTCTTCGCCATCGCCTTGGCTTTTTGTTTTTCGCGGTGGTTCGTCGTCGAGCCGGAAACCCGCTTCGAATTAAGATGCAGCCGATGCGGCGTCTGGATGCCGAATCTCGCCCCAACATCGTCTCCGCCTTTTTCAAGTTTTTCGCCTTTGGCCCAGTTATTCTTATTCTGCGAGGATAATCTCTGGCCGTGCCGCCACGACAATATTAATTTACCGCCGCCACGCCACAGTGTGAATCCCATTTGCGCGATGCTTTTTCAGCGGTTTACTTTTTAGCCATGGCACGAACTACATGAACAAGTTAGAATTTAGTGGTTTGCGCATTTGTCATTTCGATTTGGGTAACAATTCCTCGGCGTGTTTTTAAGATGTATTGTTTTCGTGGTTGGCGGCGTTGCTGCAAGAAGATTTCAACAAGAATTTTCTGGGGTACTCTGCGTCATTTTGTATTACATTGTCCTGGTGATTCGATTTTATATTTGTATTTTTAATCAAAATCACGTATCCGAACATTAAAAGAATTAAGGATGTTGAGCTTACTAACAATGAGGTTCATTTGGTGTAAGTGCAGTTTCCTAGCATTTCGGTCGATAAAGCTCTGAAGTATTTAGCAAAAGCTTTTATTGTGTAACCAAGTTGATAACGAAAAGGTTTTTTTTTAAGGTAAATAAAATATTGTTTATTTGAAACCAACGCACTACAATATCAATACAGTTTTGGAGATTATTTATATCACCTACAATAATTTTGTTCCTTTTCAAATATAATGACAGAGGATTGATAGAATGGGGAGAAAAATTAAAAGAAGATAATTTGCCAGCATGAACTTAGGGAATTTAATTCACACTATTTACAAACGCTATCACTTTGAAGGATTAGATTTTACATACGACATCTAGAAAGCTCTAAGTTTCATGGTGCGGCGTTTCATCTTTAGAGAACACACAGAAATTGTCCATACTTATTACGAAAATTCCCGTTGAGTTACGAACACTTTCAGTTAACCCAAGAACTGAAGCTTAAAGACCATCGAAACCGCTGTGTGTTCGCCGATTGGATCTTGGAGCAGACTGCAGTTGATAACAAATTATATAAACGAATCGTAAAAAAACTGTCGCTTTTAAGGAGACGAAAATCCTCGAGAAATTGTGGAGAAACCACTGTATTCTCGTCGTGTAACCATTTGGTGTGAGCTTTCGTCGTTGAAAATGGTAATGGGGAAATAGTAACTTGTTGACTAACTTTTTATGGCCTGTTCTGGATGATATGGGCCTCCATAACCTTTTTTTCAAACAAGATGGCGCTACTTGCCGCACTACCAAAAAAACTGTAAATTCATTGCACGAAAATTTCCCGAAATGTTGACATTAGTTAGCCCTCAATATCCTGCGGTTTAACATCACTAGACTCAACATAGAAATCAATACCGTCGCAGCTGATTTCTACCTGCTGATTTCCCATATATCATGGCGATACGGTGATGACTCTCAGTAACTTATTCTGAAGCGTATCCATCATCTCCAGATGGCTTCTGGCTACAACTGATCGCGCAGTAGCCCTGCAAGCCCTGGAATTTCTTGCGGGAATGAATTTCCCTTTAACGTAATCCTCATGGCCTCAATACCTCACGGCAAGCCTCTATCAAACTTCAACCCTAGATATTTGACTGTGCCGTTTCACGGAAGCGCTCTGCTCCTCTGTGCTTCGGACATCTTGAAATTTCGCTTGTGTAGACAAGGAGTAGGTACGGTTCAGCAGAGATACCCGCGGAACACCAGTTCGAACAAGACGCCTAGTCAATAAAGTAATTTCGGAGTTCATGGAAAAGGAGACAATCAACTCCATCCTGATCATAATTCTGGCCAGTTTGTGAATCACTTCCTTATGCAGCACTGTGTTAATAGGTCTTGTCATATCTCCTAAACCTGATTGATTTATTCGTCATAACTATAAGTTTGGTGCATTAGCCAAATTCTGTTTTACTTATATAGTTTTTCAGAAAATTAATAAATAAATATATACGTTTCTGGATTCCCGAAAAATATTGTTTTAAAAATTGTAATTTTAAATCGTGAACACGCTTCTCTGTCTTTTATTTTGACAATGTTTTTGCTTTTAAATCAACTTTAAGATCGCATTTGCTAATATTAATTTCGATAACTTTAAAACTAACTATAACTGAGGTTGGTATGCTGACGTTTCATCAATCGTTCTATTTTCCATCTTCAGAGCGTTGCTATCAAGTACACTTTTCGCCAAAAGTTAACTAAAAAATTTACTGAAAAGATATCATATTTAAACCATGCAAAATACGGTAATTATCTAAATCTCCAACTAAAATTATACCCCGAAATCGGTATTAAGTTAGGAGTAAGTATGGAGTAATGGATGTATAACGAACAAAAAGATCGTTTTAATCAATAATTCATAGCGAATGTCATGAACTACACGCTTTATATTCAGCACCATACACGCTAATAGCGTCTATATTTGATCCAATATTCTATTTACGGCAATGTGTATTAATAACAAATTCTATTTACGAACAAAATATGTACTTTACACACGTATATTGTACATGGATACAAGCGCAAACGTTGGTATAGAGGCGATATTTATAAATGGAAATGTCAACAAGCATCCTGTCCGAGAGAACTAATTAATAACAAAATTTAATTAACAATTCGAAAATAAAATTTACAATACTCTGACAACGCCGTTATTAGTATCAAATTGGCGTTTCTATCTCCCCTTTCCAAAAATCCAGTTAAATAAATGCGCTAGAAATAAAATTCGTCAATAATACATGTATTCCGTGTTTGATTGCATTTGCATCAACGTACCAACTTGAAACTAATCAAATTAGTAACTTGTAAGTAATTATTTCTACAATTGATTGTCAGAAACTTAACCTTTGATCAATATCTGGTACTCCGGTCCGATGAATTCGATTCACTTTCTATTTGGATAGAATTCAATTTATTTAAAAAAAATAAGCGCACTTACTACATAAAGACATCGTTTTGCCAATTGCATTTTTCAAATTAAAGTATTGCAGGTACTGTTAGTGTTATTGTATTTTACTGGAAAAAGAATTCGAATAATTGAGTGTAGGCTTTCACGACCGCAATCCATTGTAGAAATGTCTTTCGGGTGATGTCGTGTAGTTGATTTTTAACTTGACGTTTCGCTGACTATCATGTCAGCTTCTTCAGAAGATTTCTAAAGACTGCTGTTGTTGTCTTTTGCTGCTCGTTATATATCCCATTTCTGTTCCGCTTTGCTGATCCATAACCGTTCTGCCCTGCTGATCCATAACCGTTCCGTTCCGCTGAGTCGCGTCGTTCGCTGCATGACGACCTCGCAGTGCCAACCTCCACGTGTTGCTGATCCTAGAAGAAGAAGAAACTAAACAGGGACCCAACCACGAAGGTAGAAAAACAAACCAGAAACGCTATTAAGGAATCATCAATTCCAAAAGAAGAACAAAGAAGGCTATTACCATCAGAAAGCCGACCACCAAGACTGTACGGACTACCAAAGATACACAAACCTGGCAACCCTCTCAGACCGATCGTCAGTACATGTGGCTCACCTACCTACGAATTAGCCAAATATGTCGCAAAACAACTAGCACAATACTCCGGGAACACCGAAAGCTTTGTGAAGAACTCCGAACATTTCATCGAGATACTACAACAACACGAAATAACAAAAGAAGATTTATTGGTATCTTTCGACGTCGAATCACTCTTCACCAATGTACCAGTGGAAGAAACACTAGAGATCATCAGGCAACAACTAATACCAAAAGGACTACAACCGGATCTGATTAATTTGGCGAGACTCTGCCTTACTTCGACCTACTTCCTGTGGAACGGAGAATTCTACGAACAAGCGAGTGGCGCTGCAATGGGATCTCCTTTGTCACCTGTAATCGCCAATATCTTTATGGAAGCGTTCGAACAAGAAGCCATCGAATCCAGCAGGTTGAAACCTAAATGCTGGTACAGATATGTAGATGACACTTTTGTCATATGGCCACACGGACCAAAAACTCTAGAGGAATTCCTGCAACACATCAACAGACAACACGCAAACATTAACTTCACCATGGAAATCGAAGAAGACGGCACCTTACCATTCCTAGATGTCCTAGTGGAGCGCAATGACAGCAGCAAACTAGGCCACAGTGTATACCGCAAGAAGACCCACACAGACCGGTACCTGCATGCAACATCTCACCACCATCCTCAACAGAAAAGATCCCTCATCAACACTTTATTAAGAAGAGCCGAAAAAATCAGCGACAAACATCACAGGAATAACGAAATACAACACGTCAAAAACGCCCTGCAGAAAAACGGCTACAGTACAAGAGATATAAGGAAGCCACGAGAGCAGAGAAAAGACGAAGACCAACACGTTTTCAACACGGTGACCAAAATCGACCAGCTACTCCCTCCAAATAAGGACGTGTTACCAAAACTAAGAGCAAAAGGCATATACGAACTGAAATGCCAATGTGGAAAAAGCTACATCGGTCAAACAGGACGGAGTATTCAGTGCAGAGTAAAAGAGCACGAGAGAGACGCACGCCTTAGGCATACTGAAAAATCTGCAGTAGCAGAACACCTGCACCAACAAGGAGACCACCGCATAAGCTACAGCGACGTCAAGGTATTAGCCAGGACCAGCCACTACTACCCGAGGATAATACGCGAATCCATAGAAATAATGAAGAACACCAACAACTTTAATCGCGAAGATGGATACAGGATCGGCAACACGTGGACGTTGGCACTGCGAGGTCGTCATGCAGCGAACGACGCGACTCAGCGGAACGGAACGGTTATGGATCAGCAGGGCAGAACGGTTATGGATCAGCAAAGCGGAACAGAAATGGGATATATAACGAGCAGCAAAAGACAACAACAGCAGTCTTTAGAAATCTTCTGAAGAAGCTGACAGGATAGTCAGCGAAACGTCAAGTTAAAAATCAACTACACGACATCACCCGAAAGACATTTCTACAAGAATTCGAATAAGTTTAAGTTTATTCTTTAGTTTGTAGCAAAATTCTTTCAAATGCAAATCCTGAACACCATCTTCTCGTAGCGGCATAAGTTATCCAAATATGAAACTCTGGAATTATTAGGCGCATTAAGCGGCTTTAAGCAAAAAGATTATCAACGGCTCTTATTTATGTGGTTATCTCAATACTTCGCCAATTTATTTTTTGGAACTATCTTGGTAAACCCATTCCCTACATCAGGAGACTAAATCAAGATTGCGTGGAAAACTTTTTAGGAAATGACAGGCAACAAAGTGGAAATACAAGGAATCCAATGCCAACTCACAAAGGATGACCCCGAAACCCGAAAATGCAAAAAATTATGCAACTTTGGGAATACGCAAAGCAAGAGTTATATGCACACATAGAGTGGAAAATATCAAAATTTCAGGAAATTAATTTTACCCGCTTAGAGTGAATATTAACAAAAATATAACGCGTTACATACCTGTATGTGCTCTACATGTTCCTCAAGTTTCATATTTTTTTAAATTTAGAGTTCGATATCATCTTGTCACTTCCAGAGGGCTCTTAAGGAATAATTTCGTACTAATTTATTTTCATATGCAGAGGGGACAAATTGTAGACGATTTGGGCTTTAAAGAAAGCGGCCAAAACAAATTTAGAAAATTGCAAATTTATATCCATACAAATGAGGATTTTGAAGATTTTGAATTTGAAAGGACTGATGCCTACCGATTATAGAACTTTAGAATTTTAACAGAACATTTTAGTGTTGACATTTAATACCCAACTGTTTTCGAAGCTACCATGTGTAACATTTGCCGAACGAAATATTTGATTTGATTGATCTTGATTAATGTATTTCTTGAAACCTTCTACAGCTTAACTAACAAGTCCCAAGCAGTTTCCTTAATCTTGTTACTGAAGACGAGCATCAAATTAACACTTCCTGCTTAGACCAGCAGCTCGTAACCAGCGGTTGCATTGGAAACAATAGGTTTTACTCCAATGTCAGAAAATTCACAAACATCAAAGGTACCCCCCAGAATTTCGCATCTGTATAATCTTTGACAGCGGTACATCACCTTGTGTCACCATCTATGTAGATTTAAAAAATACTACTTTCCTATATTTATTTCATCCCATAAAAACCTAGTTTAGTATTTGGGAACTAAGCAACGGTTTACGACAACGCTAGACATATTGTAGACTGCAGCAATGCAAAAAAAAAATACAAATAAAAGTAAAAGTAATGGAAGAAGTAAGGTTTTTTTTTAGTAATTGTATTGTTAATGTAAAACCAGTTAAGTTGCACATCGGTCAAAGAAAGTTAATATTGAAACAAAGACGGCTCGATGCAAATGGTGGAAATAGCTTAACCGCCAAAATCCCACGCTTATCTCTTATTGTCGCTTATTCATTCCGCCAGATTAAATTAATAAGCGAATCCATTTCTACAGCTTTGTGCGCATTTGAAGTCCGTCAAAAACTTTTCCAACAGACGATTATTATATTACCACCAAGTGCCGTCAAATAAAGCACTTTAATGCTTGAACCCGCAAAAACGGATATAACCGCCGAAAGGAAGGCGACAAACGAAGTCGGTCGATAATTTTCTTTCTCCCATTTTCCTCTCCGTTATCGTTTTCTTTTTCCTTTTTTTCCCTTGGTTTCGTTTCGTTCCTTTACTTCCATTCCCGAAACGTATATCTCCGTCGTTGACGCGTTTCATTGTTCCAAAGAGTTCATTCCGTGAAAGGATCCCGCTAGCTCTTCCGCGACATTTTCCGGTTCATCAGGCATCTGCTATTTTATCCCTTTTGTAAATCCTCGCCGTGACTGCCAGAGCAACTAAATAAATCGCGAGCTTAGAATGTGAGGGGCGATAGCGCGATGGATGAAGGATGAGAAAAAAGGAAACGAGATGCGAGAACTATACAGCTGAAGGAAATCTGAAGAGAAAAAGGCAGGAATACAGAGCCGTACTTGAAAAAAATTTAAGAAATGCGATTTGCAGCTCTTTCTTTTCCAAAGAGAAGAATTAATCTAAAAAACTAAGGTTGACTCTGTGTGAGTTCATGGTAATAGAAAAAAGGGACCCTCATAACAATTAATCAATTTCTCTTAGTTAAACTTTGTACCTGTTCTTTGTATCTTTGTACCAACAGATAAGTGTAAATATGTCAAATTCAATGCAGAGGGAAGCTACAAACCATGAAAAAGGAATGCAATCCAAAAGTGAATCTCGAAAATAAATAAACAGACAGGGGCGGGGCAAAAGCTGATGGAGGGCAGTCAAAATTACAGCTTACGAAACAATTTTCAGACCGATTGTCCTACATGCAAGCTCAGCTTGAATAATTATAAGAAAAGACGAAGGAAAAGCGGAATGTTAAGAAACGAAAGTTTTGAGGAAAATATTGCATGAGAACTTTGGAACGTCAACAGAGAAGACGCATAAACAATTTATACAAAAAACCAAAAATAACAAACAAATAACAAAAAGTTCGAGCACAAAGAATGAGGTGGGTAGGAGGCCACGTTATTTCAGTACCGCAAAAAAAAGTTAGTAGAAATGTGTGATATGAAAAAGGAGAAGAAGAACATCAAAGAAAACTTAGCTCCAGGAAGAAAAGCTGATATACAGGTTTAAACAATGGGAAGAAATAGCAAAGTAGTTCCGCAACCTTTTAGTTAAGATTAACGTTTCCCTGATTATTGGGATTTGACCCCATGATAACTTCCGGAAGATATTATACGATAGACAACGATTGTGAAAGCCTATATCCCTTCATAAAACGCTTTTTCAAGAAAAAAAAAATTCTGCGATGTCCAGCATTTTACAGCTTATAAAAGTAGTTGATTCCAATAAAATGTACTCGTTCAAGGGCTGGAAAGCACACTCTTAGAGCTCGATCCGTCTCTGAACATTGGAATGGAGCTGAGAAGGTAGGAGTACGTGAGGGCAGGCGACGGCCCGCAAACGATCAAACCAAAGCCAGATATGCTCCGGTAACGCGCCGGCGGGAGCGTGCCGCTCCATTTTCCGAAAGGATAGAAAGGATAAAGGATGTGAATAAAGTGGGTGGATGGAATAAAGGTGTGGCAGCGTGGTAGCCAACAGGCAAGGGGAACCAATGTACGTGGCAACGAACGGCAACGCAGAATGGAGAGAAAGAGAGTGATAGACTCCGCGAAGAATTGTCTGCTGTTTCCAACGTATCGTGTACACGCCTACGAATCGAATAAAAACAAAGCCAGATTAGTTATAAGCGAAATTCCACGTGAATTGCGATGGTATTTGCGAAAACGGAAGACTCTAAATGTGTATTTTCGTTCGGGATTTAGCGCATAAGAGCGCGGCATTTAGCTGTAGCCTGGTGCCTTACTGATATCGTATATTATCAATTGCGGAACCAGTTTAAACTTAACAGATGATGTCAAATTATAAATTTGATAAGGGAAAGCTCATCGTAACTAGCACTATTACACTTAACATTTCCTCTTGTTAGTATCCCAAATAGTTTTGCAATAAATTAACGTGAAGACTGGTTTCGCTTTGCCATAACGTTACACATTTAAAATTGTTAGATATAATAACGGCATTAAAAATAAATCCAGTAAAACAACAAAACTAATTTTAAAATCATTGCGTTTTTACCATACCTGCATTCTTTACACAACAGCTAGGCACGTTACAGGGAAAAGGAAACTGCAAGTTTACAACACGTTTGAATATTCACGGGTCCCTACCCTAATTTACAATAACACCCTTGATGCAAAATTCTTCGACAGTGCCTTTATTATCAGTAATACAAAGAAATTACTACCTGTTTGAGCTATATACCACCCAATAACGTAATCATTTACGTTTGATGAGGAATTCGCAACATTACGATACGAAATCTACATACATTACGCACATTTTACACCGCTCACAAATTGCCCCCGAAATAACCGTAACGGCGTACGCTTTAAAGCACATTCACGAATCAGATAATAGAATTTATTGTGCCTCTATCTGTAAATCTCGTTTTAACTTTCACGGGGGAAACTTCCAGCCCTTCCGGAAAGCGCAAATGTCCAAATGATCGTACGCTTCATACACTTTTCCTCCCTCCCGACAACGGCTGATAAGCCTATCGCACCTGTATCTCTGGTTTTTCCCTTTCACTTCGGCCGTATTTCACGCGCAAAACAAGATTGCGAACGGCATCGCGCGCGTCACACACAAAAAGAACGAAATGAGCGATTTAACACGTCAAAAATACCTTCTACCGATCAAATTACAAATGAAAAACTATCCGGCTGTCGTTGCTGCCGTTCTTTTTTCCAGCACTAATGCGTAATGATATTTTTTCCCGCTGTTCCACGGAGAAGGAAAATAAGATTTTTGTGATGGACCTCTCGCTGTTAAGCCGGAAAGACGTGCCATATTGATCGTCCAGTTTTTAGTGGAGTTCCAGCTTGTTTAATGTTTAAAAACCTCCTTGCTGGTGCCGTCGCTTTGTCGAGAAACCGAAGCGATAGCGTGCGGAAATGAGACGGATATAGAGAAGGGTGTTTTCCTCGACACACCTAATCCTTAATGCGACTTCAACTCGGTCCCAAAGTTTTACTTTATTTCGTATCACTTTAAGGTCATTAAAATGATAATAAAGGAGGATTCTAAATGTTTTTGACAGATTTAGTACACTGGTTTTGTGCCGGCCTTTTGATTCTCGCCGTTTTGTGCAGTATTCTGTCTCGCTCCATCCTTTCTCATTCGCTTGGACGGAAGATGATTTATGAAAATTTAATTTCAAACCCTAACTAGTTTCTTTACAAAAGAAAAACGGGCTTTACTTTGAAACTGTTTTAAAGAGCAAGGCTGCGTAAACATCAGTGTGTAAAAAGAAATAGGAAGATATTGTTTTTTATATAGATGCGAAGATTGGAAAGAATCAATAGATAGATAAGGAGAAAAAGATTTGGAAGAATGGAGATAAGAAAACCATGAATAGATTGGTTCAATTTCAGTTTAGAAAGGTTCATTTTAGCAGGAATTAAGCTATGGGACTAAAACACTACTACTAGTGAAATTTACGTTTTACTACATTACTACTAAATGGCTCCCTTCCAAATTCCCTTTTCATACAACACAACACAGAAAAACATTGTCGATGACAACAATTCTGCTCTCTAATAACTAACAATATTACTCACTCTTTGGGAAGCGTTAGTACAAAACATTTTTGTTCTGCGTCAAAAACTATAAAATAATACGCAACATATGAAATTTATAAATGGAAATGAAGCTTTACAGGACGAATGGGTCCACTTTTCGGTCCTGCTATCAAGCTTCGGGGAATAACGAACACCTCTCTCGTTAATTGAGGGATATGTTTTAGCAAACATGTCCGAACAGTTTGAACGCCGTGTTCAGTATAATTGACAACGACACGAAAGCCTGTTACTGCCGCCACTCTCAACGTGTCGATTCTGATGACGATCTCATTTTATTACCTGCCTCGCGGAGAGCCATTGTACCGATCGAAACGTTTATGGCTACGTAATTCCCGAATGACAAATTGTGTCATGGCGTAAATAACATAAAGAATGATTGATAATTTCAAATATACGTCAGCGTGTTAGAATAATATAAAAATAATTATAGAATTTATAGTTAATCTACAACAGATTTTAGGATGGCGAATTAACGGAAATGATAATTAGAGGATAGCGAGGCTATAATGACCCCCTAGCGTTTCTTTCTTCTTGGTTCTTCTATTGCGTAAGGTTTTTGTGTATATTTTTCGCTGTTCTCATTTCGTTATCTTTTTTTACACTGAACCAAAAAGATACGTAAATACAAGGACAAGTATTAAGCTGTAGTACAAAAATCGAAAGTGACGTATCAGAAAATCCTTCTAAAATTATCATGAAGCAATTGTTTAAGGATCAGACGGTACCCCTACAAAACAGCTCCGATAAAACAGCCCCGACTAAATAGTCCACGGACAAAACAGCCCCCGTCAAAACAGTTTTAATAGTTGGATTTAATTTATTACTAGAGATGACAAAGACAGGTGAAATTATTACTTTTTTGCAGCGACTAGACAGATTCGTCAGTAGGCAACATGAACCCTTTCTTATGAGACGAATAAACACGTCGCTTCAAAAAAGTAATAATTTCACCTGCGATGGTCATCTCTATTTATTAACAACGATGAAATGCACATAAGAGCTACATCTTGTAGAAGAATAGAGGAGAACGTAATCACCGCCTTTGAGGAGCTCACCACTAGCTGTCCACGAGAAATTGATGCAGTGATCGATTGCTGGGAAGATACGTATATAGGACGACGAAGAAAAAATCGGAGAGTAGATCCGAAATTTCCTATCTATAGATGGAATGTTCATGAGATAGTGCTTCAGGATCTCGCGTACCAACAAACCGTTTATTGTGACCAACCCACTATTTTCAAATTAATCGACCACTTCCGGAAGGAACAAGACCGGATAGAAATAGAGTTGCAGTGTTTTTGAGGCGGCATCAGGAATTCGGAAGCTTCCAAACAGAAGTATGTGCAACTGAATCATCGATTGGTGAGCAATTATAAGGCCGACGACCCTATACCGTACCTCCGTAGAATTTCCAACAATCTAACACTATAAATTGACAATATTGTAAATTATGCAGATATTTACAATATTTCATTTGTTTTTGTTTTCTCTTGACAATTTATTTTATAATTATACCTAATTATTTCAATCTTTAATAAACAATATATTGAACATATATTATACATATGTACATATATACGTATAATTAGAAATCTTCTAAATATGTATAGTATTTATTTTGACGGGGCTGTTTTGATAGAGGTGGGCTGTTTCGTCGGGGCTAACTTCAACCAGCCAGATTGCATTGAACAAAAAAGATACATAAGCGTACGTTAATGCCACAATTTCTTTATCAAAACTGGTCCATTTTAATACACCGCTGTTTATTATATACTGACACTACGTTGGCCGTGGTCTTTCGCTGGTGTATGTCGACGTTTCTCCAAACACTGCGGCTAGCATCTTCAGGACTAAGTTGACGGGTCGCTGATCGTCTAAGTAATGGTGATGGCCATTACTCAGACGAACTGCAAATGAATCATTTACTGTAAATAAACTCTTCAGTTTATTTATCACGGACACAGTGATTCACTCGTCAGAAACAGACAGAGTCAAATAAAATAGTTCAGCTATGACAACTGAAAAATTCATTCAGTTAAGCTGTGAATGAACTATTCACTTAGTTCAAATAAAAATTCATTTAAATTTGACATACTTTTTTTGAATCTATGTTCAAAATTGAAGAGGGGATAATGTCTTTTTTGTTCCCACCTGCCTTATTAATATTATCTTTCAGTAGACAGATTTTGATTTTTCTGTACTTTTCGCTTTATTATTTAATCAAATTAAATCCCTCAATAATATTTCATTTAACAAAATTTTGTTCTGTATTTTTAATCCATATGTACATTAATTTAAACCAGTGAAAAAATCGTTGTATTCGGTAATCCAAACAAATAGCTACTTCCAAAATTGATGAGATTGGCTATAATTTTCGAATACTTTAAATAAAAATAAAAAATAACCACCAAGAATTGGGACAAATAAATTAATTTTATCGCGGTTATCCTTCGAAATATATATATGTATAGGTGGACCTGCACCAATTAAACATTACTTGCTTCCAGAAGTCTGTCTTCAAATTCAGCCAAACTATCGCTACGGGAAGTAGATACGCTGACGGAAATTGGTATTTACTTAATGTACTTAGGCATTTGCCACCCTAACGGATGAGCAAATTCAATTTAAACAATTTGCACAAAGACAACAGCGCAAGGCCGCAGCGATGCGATGTACCAACAACAAATCTCATTTAATAGTGTAATGATAAGTAAATTATGTTTGCAATATAAACATCACTTGTTTAACGTCGCCACGAGCACAGGCTAAAGACGAACTAATTTGTTTTGTAGATGTGCATGTACATAAGCAAACGTGGTCACATACAAAGAGCGTTTGAGGTGGTAAACAAAAGATTTCAGAGGCATCAAAGGAGAAGCACTTATGTAGGAGGATACGAACGCCTATGATTATTCAATATTCGGCTAGAAATGTAATTCTTACTAGATATAAACATGTTGCTAGATAACCGATACTAATACATAACAGAATAATAATAATAATAATATGTTTAGTTATTTGACACAAAAGTGCATATAACGAGTAATACAGAATACAAAGTAAATCAAAATTAAAGAAATGGAAAATAACAGATTCTTTAATACAAAAATTAACATAAACGTAAAATAAATCTTGAGACTACCAAAATGAAATAGCCACTTAAACCAAAATGAAAAAACAGAATCTGCGACCAAAAAAAAAAAAAATATATATAAATTAAATATATATATATAAAAATAATTATATATCCCCACCACAATATTCTTTTCTCTGTAACGTACGTATGTTCTTTTTTCTTTTTAGATTTTTTTTTTTAATTAAAACGCAAAAATTTCGACCTACGCCAAGGAAGAAAAGGTAAAAATGGTGACTTATTAAAGGTTTTTCGAGCGAAGGGGTACGGGACAATTTTGCAGCAGAACTTCCAAATCATCCGATACCAGCTTAAAAAACTATTTTGAGAGAATTTTATGACTCATGGATGCGCAAATTCAGAACACAGTAAAAAAAAAAACGAGGAAATCGCGCTGTGAAAGAAAACGTGTACTTGATAATTAAAAAAATAGCCTTCTTGAAGTGTGACCAAATTATCGCACCAATACCAGAATTCAAGAAGCAGTTGCTATAAAGCTTTGAAAGAAGACCAATTAGAAGCTATAAACTGCAACAACTTCCAGCAACTTCTAGGGAGAGACCATTTTCCCCGAATGGAATTCTGCAAATACTGGATAACCAGAACTAATGAAAATCTAAATGTCGTAAATTTAATTCTATCCTCTGATGAGAAAATATTTATGGTCAATGGAAGCGTTAGTAGTCAAAGCATCAGAATATAATCGAGAGTAAATCCTTATTTCTTTCACAAGAGACGCACAGCAATGGCCTCAAAAAGTGAACTGGAAATCATAGAATCGGACCTCTTTTTTGTATTTTTTATAGAGGATTCATTAAATAGGAAAAAGTACGTGCCGATATTAACTGACACAATTCTTCCAGCTACACAACGAATTCCAATAAATGGTGCACGAGAAAAACCCTTTTTAATTAAAAGATTAGGGATTCTAATGACTGTTAAATCTTGTAAATCTTGTAGAACATGCTGTATGCTGGTATGCCAAAAAGTATGCAAAAACTTAAGGCCGAAAGACCATTAACACAAGATGAAGTTTTCACCATGCTATTTCCTACGAAGCATCTATAAAAAAAATGCATTGTGTTATAAAGGCTTTTTTCATTCTTGATGATTGATAAATGGATGAGAATTGCTGCACTTAAGAATAAAAAAATACATTTTTTCTGAAACGTTGATAAAAGATCAACCAAAACCTGTTACATTGTTAAGATCGAAGATTCTCATAAGGTCGTTGGTCATTTCCTGGGTACTAAGGTTTTAAATGAGGGAAAATTGATTTTTTCAAAATTAGTAAGGTCCGTAGATTCGGGAATGTCAAACTTAGTAAAATGACCACAATTATACAAGAAGAAGACAACTTACCTACCTATATTTTAGTAATTGATAATGTAATGTTGGACCAGTCAATTCAACGAATCTTCTTTCAAACTTCATCCGCAGAAGGGGTGGATAGATTTAACCTGAAACAAAAATAAAGAAACATTTAGAGAACACTAATTTCTATTAATTTAACAGAAACAACAATTGGAATTCTGCTCCAAAAAAGATGATGCTGATGATGCTTTTATATAATATCGGAAAGCTACATTTAAGGAAAAACGTCTTATAATAAGACATGAAATGTTATTACTTTAAAGTCGCAACCAATAACAAGTAAAAACTAACAAATATAACGATCAAGCAAGTCGCGCAGTGGAAGAAGGCTCCTCTTTAAACATTAAAGTTTACACGCTTATCAAATATTGTGCGAAATTAATTCATATAAATAATTTCAAATAATAGATTTTTTCAGCCTGTACTACATGCTTGGGTTTCATCACTATGTCATCACTACGTATTTGAAATCTTGAAACAACTCGTTAAATTAAGCGTAGTTAATTTTCAATGTATTATTAACACCAAATAACGTTATTCTTTTATTTTGTACGTGCTTTATGGATAAAATTACTTTACTCGTATCCACGGGATGATTATTGTGTTCCGGAAATATAACTGAAGATATACTTAATAATACCCCTGCGGTAGAGATAATAAGCGCAAATTTTCTGGGCTTGCAAATAAGGCAACCACTAGCTAGATATGATCGCATCACGCTGGCAATCTAAACGATCGCTCATCAGAATTGTTGGGAACCGTTAGCAAGTTCTTGCTTCTGATGAACACGGCCAATATTTACAGGGCGCCCCCTGTTCTAGTTCTATCAATAAATTTACTATTTTCCAATTGTTGCATAAAAAAGGCATCCATAATAATATTAATCACAGTACATAATACTAGTAAGATTGTTATGACACTCGTTTAGTTATTTCCTTTTATTCTGTTGTAAAAAATAGTGAAAATATATTGTTTATTCAATAATATTTAATTAACTATAGAATACGTCATGAAACAAGATATCAAAATTTGTTGAGTAACATAACAACATATTAAGATTTTTAAATTAAAAAGTAATTGATAATACATTCGTGGGGAGACAGTAGACAAGGACAAACAAACCAGGGATGCATAGGATGCACAAAAAAAAACTGAAAAATACATTTCACAAATTTTGATCCACACCAATCACAAAGTACTAAAATATTTATCTTCAAAAGATCAAATATTAATTTTGAAAATTATATATGGTAAACAGGACTGTAGATATTGCTCATGATGCAGATTTGGATCCTGTATTTGTAGAAAATAGACCATTAAGAAAAACATAAGAAAAGAGGCTGTTTCGCTATGAATACGAAGCGAATTCTAAGCAAATTTTAGAATGAAGTTTCGCTATGCATCCTTGATATCCATTGATGAAAAATATACTTTATTGGAAATGCAAGAATATTGAGATTTCTCAAAACAACAAAGTTTTGGTAAAGAAGCTCTCATAAGGTATTCTGCGGACTTAAAAAAAACTTATGTGAATACTTCCAGAATATTGTAATTGCTGTTAGGACCCCTATAACTCTTCCAATATCAATTGCAATTGGCGAAAGAGTGTTTTCAAAATTAAAGCTTATTCAAAATTATTAAGGTCTTTAATGTGCCAGGATAAGCTTCATAATTTGGCAATAATTTGAATTGGAATTAAGGGAATGTTGCTTATTTAGTTTGGTTAAACGTTTTCGTTTTCATTTGATTTTTTGCGCGTGTTAATGCTACTGAGCCTCTAAAAGAGGGTATGGATAGAAATTTGTCGCCCCTCATAAATACCGCCCGTGTTCAATGAACACTCTAAAACACATAGACGGGTACGGGTCTGAGTGGTGGCTCTGGTAATGGCTACCTACATGTTACTACCAAGATGGATTGACTGACACTATTTTTTTTTTTTTTTTTACTTCTTTCTGCCTATATGTTGGCAGCATGCTTAATTTAACATATAGAAAAAAAATTAATGTTATTCAAAATTCGGTACTGGTTTTAGTTTTCTTTTTTTTTATTAGATTCATAACATTGCATATAATAATAAGGTAATTTATCACGTCATGTTTTATATTAGCGTGGAAATGGACGAGTTTTTATCGTAATTATCGCACTACAATTTCCGTTCTAACTCGAGCCGCACCGACCCGCACGCACACACATACAAACTGAACTGCCACCTTATGAAACACACCCAATTTACGTTACTCTATAATATGGCAATATATTATCTGGAAATTGGTGTACGCGGCATTACACGCAGCATCATCATTACCGCTGACACTACCTCCACTACCACCGCCAACGGTGCGGTCGGTCGCTTCATTTACACTACCCTTCCACTACATCCTCCACTTGCGGCTCGCTGCCCCCCAAAACCCCCATTTCGCGCGCGCCGGTATAAAACTTCATTTACACGGATACAGGCGGCACAAGGGTCGAAAATTAACACGGGGATGGGCGTTTTAATTCGCCGGAAGACCGGTAGGTAACCGGAAGCGCCAAAAAAAAGGAGAAGATTCGACCGCCGCCGCCGCCCTTGATTTATTCATCTTTTTCGATATTACTAAGGTCTGACACGTCGTACATCAACGGGAGGGGACCGTGGTGTGCAATGTACGCATTAGACGAAGTGGGAGGGTGGCAAAAAAGGGAGATTTAATCAGCGCGCGGTCATCGTAAAATATGCACGCGAGCATACGGTAGGTGGCGCCGCCGTAGTCGAAATTAAGTGAGCGTAAATAACGGCTGACCGCTGGCGATTTTCAACCTTCGTTAGATCGCAGATACATCCTTGCGAATACGTTTCGTATTTATCATGAGTTTTGCAATGAAAGACTTCTTCGAATAGATTGACGTGTAGGAGTTTTTGAGCTTTTCTTTAAGAGTTATCCATTGGAAAGCTAAGATGGGGGGGATGATAATAAGGGTGAGGCGGTTGGGAACTTGTTTAACTAAAAATACCATTATACAGGGTGTCAGGGTTTCTAGGAAAAAAACAAATATAGTGACTTAATTAAATTAGATGATTTTTATTACTATGGATTATAATCATATACAGAGTGTATGAAATAATTTTATTTGATGGAATAGATATCAAAGACTATTAAAGTTACAAGGTATTGAAAAACTTGCAGTAGTGTCCAATTATAATTCATAACAGCAAACATCGTCTAATTTATCTCAGAAGCACACCCACTATTTTTAAAAAGAAATAGTCTTAAAAGTTGTTGATCAAAAGTTAACAAAAATTATCGATAACAGATAAATAAAGGGACGCCAAGACAATCGAACCTTTTTTTAACTTAAACTGTTGTAGACAGAGGTGGCAAGAAGCGAGTTGTATTCAAAAGTAGTTTAATTTATAAATTTACGCTTTAAGTTAGAAGTCAAAGTAAAGAGTTGTTATATACTGGGTGATTTATTAAGAGTAGCGGGCGACCGTATCTGGGTAACATTTTGTTGTAGAACTTAGAACTTATATCAGTAAGAGTAGTTACGAAAACATCTTTAAAAATGGCCTAAAGGTCGCAAGTTGGCGTAATTTGTTATTTAATTAATATCTTCTTTAATATTTTGTTATTATTAGGCGCTGTTAATTATCTACAAATTTAGCCAGTGTTGCCAGGTTTGGTAATTTTTCATTGGTTCTAGTAATTTTTTAACTAATTTAGTGATTTGGTGAAAACTTTTGCTAAAATAAGATTCTCTTTTTGAATTTTGTAACAATTACTGCAAACGGAATAGTTGATCTTTTCGAATTAATTGAATAAATTTTGGGTTCGTGGATTTCGAGAATCAAAAACATTATTTCGGCAATTTAAGTTCACTTGAAAAACACTATGTTTATAGGTTCCTTTCTGGAACTCAGCTTTTTTGTAACCACCACGCGTAACTCGAACTTCGAACTTCAAACAATAAACATATTGAAATTGGAAACACAACCAAACACATGTTACCTGGATGACGATTTCGCTCGAAGTCAAAAATTTAATTAGCGTCACCTTACTCCTTTATTTAATCAATAATTTTAGCTTCCTTTTGATGATGTAACTCTGCCAGGAAGCGAACGTCTAATTTCTAACTTTTTTCTTATTGCTAACATATCAAGGAAAGGAATCCTTCTTCCTTTATTTCCTCCTCGTAAGTAGATTTAATAAAGGGAAATGCATTCCAAGAAATAAATTATTGAACATTTCACAAATGCACAAAATCTCATCAACGTATCTAATCCAAAACCATAGAACAGAAAAATAGACCAAAGTATACATAAAGTCTGTGACCCATTACCGTTCCTTCTGTTTATGTATAAAAGAATGTTGTTGATCTGGAAAAAATTGCATTTGACACCCGAGAACCTTTGCTTATAAGCTATTGTCTTTAAAAATTCATAAGTAATTTTTAGCACCAAATAAAGTTACAAATAAATTATTCCTATTAAGATACAAAGATAGTAGACGGCTTTCCCAACAACCGATTCTATATCTAATGCGTCTATAGTGCACACACGATCACGATTTGTATCCAGATTTAAGCGTCACATCGAGTCTATCAAGCGGATTCCGATAGACAAGCAAACTTGAGTGACGTGCCGGTAGAGTTGTCACAACCAGAGAAGGGTGATTTCACAACATTCGCTAATTAAATTCCGTCCCACTATATCAGCGACCTCGGTTAGATCACGGGGGTTAATTTGCATGAACTAATTTAAAGTGGATTGAGATATGCGTACGCATACGCCGAGCGTACCGTGACGATGAACGGAAATTCAGATACTAGGTTACGTATGCATGTGTATGTTATAATAATTCGGTGCGTGAGCGCCTCGTCTGATAGATATTAATGGCAACGCGCTTATAGATATTCATTTTCAAGTCGATAAAGCGAATTTTAGTACGTGCGAGACCGCCAGTTAGTACCTTTAGGTCGATATGAGGAGTAACAGCGTAATTACAATAATAATATCTTCTCTGTTTTATACCAAAAAATATGCGTGAACAGCCAAACTGGTCCCAGGTAGACAGAACATAGGTCCTCGTGGTATTGGCGAAATTACTCACGTTAAAAGCAATGTGAGGAAAGAAAACACGGACATATTTCTGCTTACATGGTGTCCTCGGCGTTGCTCCAAGTGCTTCTCTGCCTTACACCGCTATTTGCTTCTCGGCTTATATCAGCATCCCTAGAAACAACAAGAAATATATCTTCTAGCGCTATCTGCCGTCTAGGAAGCGATAAAAACCAGGTACAGTTCCCATTTCAAGCCTCGATCAGTTCTCGGACTGCGGACCTCGAGATAGCGAGCGCATAAGCACTCTGGCACCTAGATTACCATTTCATATTCTTCTTGGTGAAGGTGCTATAATGATCGAAAGTTGTGGTACAAAACGTGGATACCAAGAGGCAATTCCAATAAATCTATGAATTTCTCGGACGAGTAAGTAATTGTGTGTCTAAATTAGCCTGAACATTTCAGGGGCTGGTCCCAAACCTTATTCATCAATTATGTTACCAAAGTACTTCAGTTGACGTCGACAAATCTCCCCTTTTTCGAAATTAACATTGAAAGCAGCATGATGTAACAGCATTTAGTTCTCGATAGTCGACATTAACTAAGCAAACAGGAGAAGCCCACGGACTCTTGCATGATTCGATAATTCCATCATCCGACATTTTCTGAATTCCTCTATGAATGACTTGTTATTTGATCAGGGAATCAGATAGTATAGCTGTTTGACCGGCCTAGTGCTGAAATGATCTAAAATCGCTTTCTGGTGAGACTCCGCAATACATTAAATTTTCAATTGACCTGGATTTACCCTCGTGCCATGGCCACGTGAAAACAAATGGACTTGCATACATGCATAACATTTATCGACAGAATGGCGTACGAGGCCGCCATGATTGCTGTAAAAATAATTACATAACGACGCTTTTAAAGTAACCATGCACGTAAATGGGTCTATCTTAACCGTTGGAATTCTACGTTGCGCCGTAAGAGCACCTTCGTCGCGATTACGGTCGCCCTAATGACTGCTAGTCATGTAAAGGTCTACTTACATTAAAAATTTCAACCATTAGGAAAATAACTTCTTTTCCGGGGCTCGTCCGGTCATAGCAGCAGGCAAACTACAGCGATGATGAAAGAAATATTTTCCTTTTTCTCCACGGCGTCGGTGTATGTATGCGTGTTCTTTTTCACATTTTTTTTAGGTACGTAGATGTTGCTACGATCCGACCCTTGGATGTTTTCGTCGCTGTATCCATGCGAGCCTCTGCACGGATATAAGACGATGTTTTTCTTTTCTTTCTCCTCTCTAGCGCTGTGTAGCTTAACCTCTTATCATCTTGCTATGTCGCACGATAGGACGACGTCGACATGCCGTCGGCGTGAATTTTAAGTGCGTGTCGTTGGGGAGAAAACAGAAGAACCACTGAATGAGGGGTTGTAATAGTTACGTTGAAAACTATTAACAGTGACTAATGGAAAAGCACATGAAAAGGAGAACGGTGGTTATACACGACTAATGCCGCAGGTTAGCACAACAACACGAATTTTGTGAAAAATATTATACAAGATGTTCTCAAAGTTGAGGAATTTGTTGTGACAGGTTGTAGAACTCGAAACACGTGTCTACTTAGTGTGTGGGTGGAAGATAAACTGGTAGCGTTGTTTAATCGAATAAAGTTTTTGTAAGAAAATTGAACCTTTCACTTCTTACCTTTAATAATTTATTTTAAGTTAAAAAATACTTTCTCTTATTATAACAATACAATACTTCTATATAGGCTAAAATCTTAACCCTCGTGCTTTCTTACCGGAAAATGCCCTTGCTTTAGTAATAAGCAAGGGGAAAGCGAATAAAATATTGCACCTATGTAACCGTGTACTAAATTCGGTGAGCTGTCCGGGATGATCCGGGTTACTTATTAAATGGACGGAGCGTGAACATGAATATTCCGGCGATGATGTTAATGTAAATTTGGAACGCGGCAGTTCGACCGCTTGTTTTGCGGATGCTTAAAGTGCTCGCGCTCCGGGATCGAAAGGTGGCAAATGTCACGCTTTGAAGTAGGTAAATGAATCAGATTTGGCAGGATACGCTGCCGCCACCGATAGGTTTGAATAGCCGATAAAGGCGACAGTTTGCGAACGTTTATTTCGGGTATACTTTCAAACGTTACAGTGAAGTAGTAGGCGTGGGGATGCGAGATTATGGCGGAAGAGGGACGCAATTGTTAAATTGGTAATTTAACGCTGGAAAGAGCAAATTATTGCGTTAATGGTAATCTGTTTGAGAAGCATTAAATAGCTGCAAAGTAACGTTAATGAAGTGGTGTACGCGTGGCGAAATGCTTATTAAAACTTTAATCAAGATCAATGCTTGCGTGCCAACGCTAATATTTATTTTTGCGTTTTCGGAGTTGCTATATTATATCTAATTTACGTTAATTAGTCTTCTCGATTTACTTGAAAACTTCCTAATTTAAAAACAAATTTGATGGTCACTTTTCTGCATTCAAATAAATTATCACGGATTCTTTATCGCCTGTATGTATATACAAGAAATCCGTAAAAGTTAAATCTGGAGATTTAGGAAGTTAATTAGATCTGCCTGTCCATGTTAACAAAATTGAAATTCAATAAACGGTATGTGCTCGCAAATAAAAGAAATCATATTTTGACTTGTGTTTATAACGGTGACAAATGATTAAGGTACGCCTCTCTAAAAGATGCGTGCCAGCAAGAGTTACAACTTTACTTATTAGGATATACACCAATAAGGTCGATACTTACACTTTTCAAACTAAATTTCTCAAAACACAAAGAAATCTAGATTCCTTTTTGTCCACTTTCAATAGGTAACAACACCTCTATTTTGTGGCTTAGTTGGTAATAGGCCAAAGGAAACAGAAGAATTCCGGGTTTTCCGGAATTTCCTTGCTTTTTTAATATCGCCTAAATTTAACGATTTCACTTTACTACCAATCTCTTCTACACGCAAGCGAAGGTACTATACAAATACAAAGCAAAAGTGGCTCCTCGAACACTTTTACTTGGTTTATTAAATCCCTTTAATATTTGCTTTAGAATTTTATTGCGCGCCCGTAATGAAATGTTCAAATACACACATACGTCTCGTATTAGAGATCTCCAACAAATCCCGGAGCGTTAGACAAATATCGGAGAGAGGCGTGCGAAAGAGAAGGTCTGACAATTCGGCGGAAAAGGACTGAGACGCGAAGCATCTGACGCCCAGATGGACGAATGCCTTTTCTGTATGTTTATTGTTCTTTCTGAGGACTTTGTGCGGTTTTTGGAGAATCGCTCTTCATTGGCACGTCTCACCTTCCACCACCATTTGTACACATCGGCGCAGCCAATAGGGAAGCCGCAAAACGGAGAACTTAATAATTTATTTACGATTCGGTAACGTAGACGCAACTATATATTGGCGAATGTATCAAGAGGATTTTTTTTTTTTTTAACAAATTAAGAGTCTATTTTGTGATTAACTTATTATATCAAACAAGCTAAGTTACAAATGAAATTAAAACCTTTTGATTAATTTCAATTGCAATATTGTAATCAGCGGCAAGCTGGTATTTATGGAATCTTCCAGAGTAAACAAGCTTATAGCAACTTTAAAAAACAAGAATTTGTGTTGGGATATTCATGTTAACAGCGCAAAAATTAATCCAGTCCTCTATGCAGTACTAAGACTGGAAGGCTCTTTGAACTTGCAAGGGCCGATTGATGTCTGTTATTTGATTATTTGATACCAATGACAAAGCAATGATTTCTGTAAAAAGAGTTTACAATTAACTTACATACTTGAGTGACCACAAAGGAAACGAGCAATATAATAAAAAAAGGTATTCTAGAGGCCTTACGTAATAAGCGTGGAAACAAATAGTTCTATAAAACCACCATTCCGGGTTGCACTATACAAGAATTCCGGAGTTATTCCGGAACACACGAAAACTATGTTGTATTCAGTCGCGGAGGTTTTCTAAGGTAAGAATCAGCGTTTTTTATGTGGCCCCATAAAACTAAAACTAACCTAACTAAAACTAGCCCACCTTTACCAATACGACGATTCGAAGAAATGCCTGGCAACAAGTCTGTAATGTAATGGATCACCGTCATGAGCAGAGATGACAGGTGATCCACGCAGGGGAAATTATTACTTTTTTACAGCGACTAGACAGACTCGGGTCTATTCGTCTCATAAGAAAGGGTTCGCGTTGCTTACTGGTTTCCCCGAGAGTCGACAAAACACGAATCTGTCTAGGCGCTGCATAAAAGGAATAATTTCACCTGCCTTTGTCATCTCTAGTCATGAGTGTTTCCAACAGAACGCCTTCAAGTAAGATAGGTAGATCAATTTCCAAGAAATTCCTGTAATTTGACCCATTTAATCTGTCTGGTAAAAATATTGGTCCTATTAAATAATGCTAAGAATGCTAGTCCATGTTTCATGAAACAGGTTGTTGGTTGGAGGATTTTCTTCAGTTCATTTATGGTCATTATGGAAATTAACAATTGCATCCCTAGACAAGTTTGCTTCGTCTGTAAAAAAAAAAGCACAACAGATTGATAAACTGTTGTAGAAACTAGGCGAAAATCAGCTTCATCAAGACCCTGCACTCGCTATATGGATAAATATTTTTAGAATTTAGCTTTCGGATAATCTCTGAATTGTCCTTCTTCGGATTTCATCAAATTTAAACACAATTTGCAACTCTAAATTATTCAAACAAGGAAATATTTGCGGTTATGCGTCAGCTGCTCCCTTAAATGAGTACAAAACTCACCATACGTATGTCAAAATGATAGAGATGCATTTGAATACTAGTCATCAAGTACTGTTACCATCAAATGACGTAAGGACTCTTAAACATGCAATAGGTGCAAATTTAACCCATGTTTAATTTGTTGCAATAAATATAATTTCAATGTTCTTATGCAAAAACAACATATAGGAACAAATACTGAAAATTGCAATCTCGCTCGCGGAAACTTCAGTTCACGTTATCCTACAACCGGACCTTTCCAAATTTAACCGTTGCATTCTGTATCCTGGCGAGGATTACTGTTTAAGCTGGTAAACGCACTGGAGGCTTTTCAACAGAAAGCGCACTGAACCGCGAATTAATTACATCTCGCCGAAATAGCGGGTGGAGTACAAGAGCTTTGGATTTTGTTTTATAGGCGGAGAGACCTGCGAGCTTAGTTGTTTTAGTGTGGTACCTAAACTAAATAATAGCAGTAAAAGGTGCGCTAGTCCCGTAAGCCAGTCTAAATCTGTATAATAGAATTATACGTATATAAATCTTTCGTAACGCGTTAAGGTTAAAGAGAAACTTGGAGATAAAACTATTTTGAATGATAAATAATTGACTTCTGGATTTGTACGTAGCTTGACAATAGATTCTTTAAATTAGTCTTGGAAATCATGGTAAAAGACAGGATTTTAAAAGAAAAAATCTTGCATTCGCGCTGGTAATAATTATTAAGTGATTCTGGACAACACCACTGTCCATTGACTTCGGGCATGATGTGCCACACCTCTGGATAATTTCTTTGGTGTATATTACCCTGGCAGATACTGTTGATGCAACAACTGCGATTCTTTCCGATGTAAGCCTTTTCTCTGGCGGTTTCACAATGCGTACAGCAAACGGTGCAGAAATGTGCTATCCCAAGCCTCTCTTTTCTCTAATAACCAGATTATACTATAAGATCTTAAGGTGAGGAAGCTTCGTTTTGGGTGAAAATAATAAGGTTATCCTTATTTGAACGCCAGTATACATTGGAATTGATGGCAACAGGGTAGTAGATACTCTTGCCAAAAGGGAATATAAGCATACAAATACAATTAAAAAATAAACTATTTGAAGTAGATTATTGGAAAATCGGAAACATACATGAGAAGGGTACCAGAAGCGAGCAGAAATAAGTAAAAGGAAAGCAAGAGGTCGTCCAAAGAAAACGGGGTTGGAAGGAGTAAGGCGATCAGCAGTCAGGAGAAGAGTCGTGTGGGGGAAAATGCAACATGCAAGATAAAAAGCTATGAAGACAAATTTGTAAAGGACCTGTTCTAAAAGCCTCAACTCCAACAGCGCCATACACCCTGTTGAATGGCAGGATCTTAAGGATTATGTCTATGGCAATATTGCAATGGTTGCAGTAACAAAGCGCCGTATTAATAGAAAACGTCGACAGCTAAGAGATATTCGATTTACATTTTCAATTATTTCTGGAGGACAAACCCATCCTTAGAACCCCATCAAAAATTTATAAAAACATCGTTGAAAGCAAAAATACTACAGATTACGTTAAGCCTAAAACAAAAAAGTCCTCTCCCAAAACCAGATACATTTTATACATTTCGTTCGTCCAATTTGCTCCGGTTATGATCGCTTCCACCACATCCGGTTATTAAGATTGGCAAAAAAAAGAGAAACCGGAGTACAAACCCATTTGCATATTATTACTGTAATGCAAACAGTTTATTTCGAGGCGAACAATGGACGACCGCGTATACTCGGGGAATCGGGAACAGCAGCACAAACGGCACAAAAAACCAATTACCGGATAGGCTCTCTTTCCCAAACGGCATGCAGCTCCAATATCCGCAGTGCTAATAATGGAAATGATCGCAGAAAAAATATTTACTTAATCAACAAATCATCAGAAAGGAATCGATCGAAAGCCTCTGTCTGTTTATCCGGCAGATAGGGAACCCGGCGTCCGATTGAAGAGGAAGTCGCTAATCCGGGTTCCGGGACGCTCCTCTTGATGAACTCCGGCTTTCTCTAACTTTCCCCTCATTGAGCGTCGACAGCCTTTCGGGAGAAATGGGCAAGGTAGAGAGCTCGTGATGTTCCATTTGCGCTATTGTTGCTTCGAAGAGGTTGTACACGCTCTTTTGTCGATAACAATTTCATCGCTGAAAATAATTTTTAGCTTATCTTGATTAACTTATAGAGGAATTTATCGTAGCTATGCTTACAATTTTAATTGTTCCTTGATTAAAGGGAGGGTGAACATAGGTTAGTGCAAAATATACTTGTAATCCGATTAACAAATATTACGGAATATTGATAATAGCTGATCGGCACCTTTACGTAAGCGCGGCGAGGGAGGTGGGAGTACGCCCGAAAAGGGGGGGGGGGTTTCGAAAGCTGCTTTTGTCAACTAAAAAGCATAATTTCGTTCACTTGGGATGAGCGCGAGTATTTAAACGAACGTTCAGTAATTCGACGCGATAGCCGAAGAAAATACAAGGCGCGTGGACGTTGCCGAGCGAAACGTTAGAATCGCCTCGAGAAGTACGAATTTATTCGTTTTCGCTCAAAGAACGGTTTCGGTCAATGCGAAGAGGTTTTCTGGAACCTATTTATAATTTAAAAAAATAAAAGAGTTATGAATCAAACGACACTAAAGTATCGGCACCCTCCGCATCGCACAAGTTTAACTATTAAAGCGGACGATCATCATTCGGTCCTATTGTTGAAAATGAGGATCGACTCATTCTCGAAACAGCTGCTCCGGGTTAATTAATTCAACTTGTGTGGTGCGGAGTGTACCGATACTTGAAATGAATGATAATATGCAGCGCAGAAATTACCGAAATTAACATCAAAGTCACTTGCAGATCGTGGTACAACTCGTGCTGAACATCACTGCAATCACAATTTTGATCGTGCGTACTGCATATCCACCAATGTGTAATTCCGAATTTTTCGTAAATAATTATGAATTAATCTTTGAGTGTCTGCTACTATTTTTCGCACCTCTACAAGCAGATTTATGGAGCTTCAATTCACATTTAATATGAAAAAGATGGGTACGTTAAAAAACCTATCCGGTCACATTTTTATATCATTTGCAAGCTCACGCTCGTTTGTATCGATTTTATAATAATACGAAATTCGCCTTTCATATTTTCCATTTCAATACGATCCTCATATAGATGCATAGCATATTCGTATAACCACCTGCCTTAATGCGTATTGCCGCCCCGAATACAAAAAAGGAGAGCATAAAAAGAAAATCTGCTCAAAGGAAACGCTAATTCAAAAGCGAAGAACATAAAGGAAAGCTAAATTTGTAAAAGGTCGATGTCGAAGAATCATGAAGCGGGCCCCGATTGAATGTTTATTCGGAGGAAAAAAGGTACAGCCCAATAACGTTATTACTTTTCAAATTAAATTTGTTTTGGTTTCTTTTCTTTTATCTTATTATTATTAAGGAGATAATGTTTTCATTTCTTTTTTTTGCAATTCTCACAACACCGAGACAAAGTATTATGTGCTCTGTTAGCTGAAAGTCACTGCGCTAGATTGAACTGAAATTCATTCATCTCTGGCTAGCATCATTATTTCAATTATTTGTATTTGATCAACATGTTCAGATACGATACAAATTCCCATTAATGCAGAAAACACTTCACAAATGGTTAACATTGTACAAAATTCACAAGAGAACACCGGCAACCCGAAAATTTTGACTTCAATGAAACTCTGGAGGAGTGGCTTTTTCTTGGATTGTCAACAAGGTGGCCAGCTCGATTCATCAATTGACTTTTTCTTTTCCGTTTTTAATTTTAGGTAGTTCTAGACAGATCAGGCATATACTTAGCTACTTCTTGCACCGATAAATCATTATCTGTCTACGATTATTATACCGGAGAGTGTATGGCGACAATGTGCGGTCATTCAGAATTGGCAACAGGGTTACGTTTTACAAACGATTGCAGAAGACTGATTTCAGCCAGTGGAGATGGGTATGTTCAAATATATATTCAGAGTTAACTTGATTAAAATGTCTCCTTTATAGTTGCATATTTGTTTGATGAGTTCCTCACGACATGGTAGTTACAATGCATGCTAGATTAAGCCAGCAAGCTATGAGGCAAGGAAAAACACTTGATAACGAGATATTTTCAGTCATATAAAATATGTTGTTTATATTGTTCCGATAAGAGATCCCGAATTTAAAACCACGCGAGTTTATCAAAGTATGAGAACTTGCTCGGGGCAGGAGGAGGACGGTTTGATCAACATTTATAGTTTAATGCCTATTATTAGTTTGATCATATGAGATATCTTAGCTCTAACTATTTTAACTGTACTCTTAAGTTTATATTTAAATATATTTGGACTTATTAAAATTATATTGTTATTTCTGTTTAAAAGTTTTGCTCAGACATTGGCCAAATAAAGTGTGTTTGTTATTGCCCAAATGGAAGTAAGTAGTGCATGCTTATAAAACGAGAAACAACATAAGAAGCATGGCGCGCCATTGCCATTGCGCAATAGTGAACCAGCTGCATTAATATCATAGAATGCATTTGGGAGCACATTTCCTACCCCAGAAATTTTTCCCAAAAAATAATTTTCTATCTGATCAAATAATCATCGTACTGGCTGTACAATAAAATCTAAGACACTCGGTATAACGGGGAACCGCGTACCCCATCCTTATTGTAATTTCTGTTTTTTTATTTATCGAAAATAAAGTCGCTTTTACGAGGAAAGTAATTCTACATAACAAATTTTGACAATTAATAATAAAAATTAATAATAAGAAACCAATAATATGTCGTACACTGATAGAAAGGATTCTTTAAACCCAAGAAATCAATTTTTTAAGCATATTTCTTTGTTTCAAATATTCTTTTCGATAGTTCCTCTAACTTAAAGTGCAATTGCTTCCTTTGAAACAGAAAAAATCTAAAAATTTGAAAGAAAATCCATAATTTCTTTAAGTGGAAATTTATTTTCTTCTAATTAAGAAACATTTATTCTTATTGAGAAACCAGATTTCTGGATGAAATAATTTATTTTGCTAAATTTAATATTTTATTGCAAAGAATGTTTTATTTTATCTAAAGAACAGGTCTGTTTATTTTTAGTTTGTTTACGTAACATTTCTAAAGCTAGAATGTATTTTCTATTTTCTGGATATGAAACCTTATTGTTGTCGCAGTTACCCTTGATACAATTAGATATTTTTGTATAAATATGGTTAGAAATAGCGACATTTGAATTATATGTAGAGTATAGCTGATAGCTACTTCTGGTACAACCGGAAGTGTCACACTATTAAAAATATTTTGGTTCAATAGCACACGTCGGCTTTGGCCTACTGCCAAGAGACATCGTGTATATATGTGCATATTTTAAATGTAAACTAAGCAGAGATAACGATCTTCCCTATTTATAGGGACGTTCTCATATTGATAACTATACTTTGAGTATTAACCCAAGTATCGCCAGTTTGTTATACTTACGTCAATATTTTATTAAACGGGTTATTTTGCATTGATATACGTTACCCTATCGTGACATTTCGGGAACGGAAGGGACCGCCATCCACCTCGTTCAAACTTCGGCCAACATCATACATATATTGTCCGTAACGACGATGCCCTCAATGATTTACCGGGGGTTGGGGAGCCGGTTTCAAGACACGCCAGGGAATCGAGTAGTCCATGCATGCATGTGTATGTATGTGTGTGTTTGTCCACCGCCATCCCGCACTTGATTAAAGCGACGTTTATGAAGCAAGCAGCGGCGTATACCGGTTATTGCATTTCTGCGCGCCATCGGATGCGCCACTCTTAGGTTACGGTTCGATGCGGCGCTATTGTTTACTTTTTTGGCCAACGAAACAAAACATACTCGTTATCAATATACCGGCAATCGATATTCCCTTACAAACCATTGTCTTCCTCGGCGGTACTGCTTTGATACCATAAAAAAGAAAGTAAGGGGGAAAGGACGTTTGAAAGGATGTTATCGAAATAACAATTAGGACATTAAAAAGGCGTGTCTCGACATTTCCACTTGCTTGTTCAAATAATAATAATATTTGTTACGGAGCACCCGTTACGAGATTCCAAGTAACCGATAGAAAAATATTCGTTCCTTTGCGAGTGTACTTCGAGTTCTACCTTCACCATACCAATATGAGTTCCTTCTAACTCGTTCTGTATATACACATTGTCCCACTGCACTTACGCGCTAGCAATGGAAGCTATTATTATCATTAGTATTAATTAATTCTTTTGTAATGGCTTCGTTTCTTCCATCGGGGTCATTGTATTTGTTAAGAATGCGTATCCTCTATGATAATTAATTTTAAACAGGAATATCCTCGAAAATTCCAGCTACTTTTTCCTTTCGTATCTGCAATAACCCGTCCACCATTCTACTAATTGACAATCCCTGTCTATTACATTAGAACAATAAAAAACTAATGAGATTTGTTTAGTTCCATATCCATCCAATCTCCATTTCCTCTAGTTTTTATTTACCCTAGCTCTCTACAAGATTACCGGTAATTGAATTTTTCATTTCCATTACTTTTTATTTCATACATCTCCCGCAACCCCGCGCGCCGCTCGCAGCGTCTCTCCGGGAATTCGCGGCATTCCATTGGAGCGCACGCATAGCGTTCCAATCCAACCGCTCGGCCATTCCTACCGCGACAGCACAGAAAACATCAAAATGAATAATAGAAAAGACGCACACATTTCGCACGGAATAAATCCAGTTACCGTTTGCCCGCGGCGGTATTATCCGGGAATTATGGCACACCGGAGGATCCGTGACGCGCTCCTCGCCCGGACGCGGAGCGTTCGAGGACGTCCGGAACCGGATAAAGCGAAGAGAGGCCAACTGCTACGGCTAAGAAAACGAAATAATATCTTTTCGGTAGTATTAGACTTTGGAGTTTATAAATACGCCATGCATGTGAAGTGGATGCCGGGTTAACGTCGCGTCGCATCGTCGGAAGTCCTACCACAAGCAAGAGGAGCGATGTAAATAAATTATTAAGCCGTTCGTTTTACTACTTTCCTACGCGAAATGTAACCTTTAACATTTTGACGGCCATGAAAGTTAAAATAAATGCAGCGCTCTGGTTAAAAATGCAGGCGACGTATACGGTTTATTGGTTGCTAACAACAACATAAAACGGATGTAAAGGGACCGGTTTAGATGAGGTCATACTAAATTTATTATAAATTTAGTTCTAGAATCCTATTTAATCAAAACGCTATAGACACAACTCCCAAGAAAGAGCAAATACCCTGGCAAGGAAGAGCACAATCCATAAAGTTCCTTTTGGCAACAGGCCTCATGTGGTAATAGATTATTTTTATTATTATAATCAGTTCAAGGCGTAAATGGCTTTGGTCACTGCGACCTTAATTGTAACGAAATGCCTTTGTCTGTATTAGAATAGATCATTATTTGACAAGCTGAAGTCGGAAATTTCAGAAAAACAGCCGCACTTAAACAAAAAGAAAGTGTTCTTCCCCGAGTAGTACACCCTTTCGCTCATCGATGGTCGTCATGGAAAAACTCAAGAACTGGAGTTCGAATTGGCAGACCATCCACTCTATTCATCAGGTTCTGCCTTCAGTAACTTTTTTCTCCTTTTTCTCCTAGGCTCAAAGTTTCGCTCATAGGACATTTTCATCAAATCACATTCAGAAACGCCTATTTTGCAGAAGAAGGTGCCAAGTATTATTTATGAGTAATAAAGAGAGAAAAACGTATAAACTTGTAGGAAGATTAGGTTGAGAAATAAAATTGGATTTAAGGCAGGATCCCACTTTCTCCTTATGGTTGGATCCTATCGGATGCACCCAAGAAACTCTTCTTTAATTTTCCTTTTTGGCGTCATCATATAACAATGCCATCTAGGTTTTAAAGATTTTCTTTGAAAGCTTCCACAGATTATTTGCAAGCAAGCTACAAGAATTCCTTAGTTTCCAAGTACAGAGAAATTAAAAAAAACATTATCGCAGAATATGCATTTCAAATCAGCAAAATGCTTTAGCAGCTCCTCCATTTTTTTTATAATTCTCAACGAAATCTTTATTCCTAACAAATATCATAAAATACAACTGGATGTTAGCAACATCTCTTTTTATATTTAATACGATCCCATAAATTACTTTCCTAGTAAGTATCTGACACATTGAGAATATACATAAACATCTCTTCGCACGTCAGTCGCAATGATACAGAGAAAATATAAAGTTCCACTTTCCTAAAAGGAAGAAGCACATCCTTCTGTCACTTATCGCTCAAACAAACGCGAGCTTCTCGATCAAGCGCAATAAAGAAAAATAAAAAACGTCGGAGTAGGCGGTAGTCGAACGACCCGCTCGGTAAGGAAGTCATTACACCTTCGCACACTTCGATGCCCGTAAAACTGCCACGAAAGTAAGCGCTCCATTGAGACGTTTAACATGGGACATTTTTACGACGCCGGGAATTTAGGCGCGCACCATTTACGACCCTTAAATACGTACAGACGAACGACTTCAAATTGTTAACTATGCATTTTGGACGTCGAGTAAACATCTCCGACCGACTGTAGCTCCGCGAATATGAAAACTTCTCTTGCGCCCCGTTATTTGTGATTATTGTTGTCGTTGTTGTCGTCAGATTTCTTAATATTATTGGACGGTTATATCCGATCGGTAGCACGCGATTCCTGTATTTACGACTCGTTCGAAACGGGAATGGAAATCATTAAAACATAATTTTTGACGAAATTATTTTCTCTTATCTTTACGACGGAATTTCACGCCACGACCAACAAAATACTTGTATAATACGGAGGACGCCGACCAACAAATGGCCTCGACGTCACCCTCCTCCGCTTAACCTTAATATCTTACTAACGATAATGATGATGATGGTTGTGAACAGGCGAATTTAGTACTTTAACCGACGAACAAGATTTTGGCTACACTTTCTCAAAAGGTGACATTGGATCAATGTAGATCTTTACTGTGTACACATGGAAGTTTGTAGTAGTAAATAAGAATATATCTTCTTTTCTTTATATCTTTTAAAAAATTTATATGTATCTTAAATAATAATTATAATATTACAAGATACAAATAGCGACATCTATTGCAAAGAAGGTTTTAAGACACGTCACCTTTGGCCTTAACAGTCGCTTTAATTTGATGTGGCATTGATTTAACCTACAATCACCTACTTTAAATGTCGCCCATAATTCTGCTTGTTTTGTTGTTTGTCTGCAAAGCATTTAGCACCTTTGCGAATGATTTCTCGCGTAACACTTGGTAAAAAGCAAAACGCACTTAAGGGTTTTTCCTTACACATTAATAAATATACTCATTACATCAATAAATTCCTTTATTAATATAGTGTACATACGAAAATATAATAAACAGCTATTTATTAAAATGATAAACTCGTTCATTGGACCAATTTTAACAAAAAGATTGTTACGTTAACGTACTTTTTTGTTGTATTACGCACCTTTTTTGTTCAGTGTAATATTGCTTCTCGCTAATGAGCATCGTGCCCTTAGATTAAAACAGTGTCATGTACATTAGCAGATAGGGAAGAAGATTAAAAACATTTAATTTTTTCAGACGAATCTTCCTTTTTTTTGTGGGCCCGTGGTAGTCAAAGAGGAAACAGGCAGTGTTTGTATTTTTGCGTAGAACGTAAGAAGCAGGGTTCGTTTTGTATTTCTTTGAAACCGCTCAAATGCTCAAATGTACATTAAAGAAATTCTCTTTAGCATAATTCACTTCCGAGCCAAGAAATACCTCGTTGCAGCAAGTTAATATCCGTTGCCTATTGCGGTTATTTTTGCAAGAAGACAACATCAATACTTTCAATTGACCTGCACGATCGCCGCACGAATTATGCCCACAGAACAAATGTATGATACGATAGGTCGAAGGATTTGCACGCTTCCTAAGCCTCCCATGAATTTACAACAGCTACATGATGCTCTACAAGTTGCTTACAATGAGCTTCCATAGATCAGAAGCACGTTCACAGGCTGATAGCAGAATGTGTTCAACCCACTATTAAATTTTCTCTGAAAAGAGCTCGAATTTGTCAATGAAAATGTAATTATCATCATACTCTCAGCACAGTAAACATTTGTACTTTTACTGGGTGCTGCATAAGTATTATTTGAAACGATTTTTTAAAAAGGAAACCAATCCTTTCGATATAATTTGTATTAAGCAATAACGATTTTGGTTATCAATATTTACATTTTGCTTAGCAGCAACTGACTAATAACAAAAAAATCGAAAAATTGCTTAAAAACATCCAAATTTACGCTTGAAAATTAACAAGATTTTAAACCATTTTCCTTGTTATATCCGAACTCGCAAAAACGTAGGATATATCCACTTGCACACGTGTTTATATCTTCATACATACATATATTCGCCTAAACCGGAGGCACCGACGTAGTGACTATTGATCGGCTGCCTCCTGTATATAGCAAGAGCAGCACAGCAAGACTGGGCGGCAGGTCGACCCCGCCCGAACGTCATTTGGCACAGAGGCACAGTCGCCTACAACCTAGGAATCCGCCCGTATTGTTAAAACACGTTCGTACAACGATACACACGCATACGGATAAACAAGCGGCACGTGCCTTATTCTTCGGAGAGAGATAAAGAAGCACTTATTCGGTTGTGTTATTTTTCGGTCGGCGTGTAAAGGTTTTACGACGCGCATTGCTTGATGATGATGAGTTCGTTCCTCAGTTTTCCAATTTATTGTTCGTTTAAATCTTGCTCTTTCTTATATGTTATCAATAATAATAACGTATTATTAATAGAATAATTGGAAATTTACCACATATAAAGGAAAATGTCTACACTGAAAGACACATTTGGGTGATACAACAAAATTATAGTTACTTGAACCAAAATCTACGTTTGAATACGAGCAAACTAATATCTTGTTGTTTGAAACAAATAATGCTTGTAAGCGGTCCATGTTGAAGTTCCGGAAATGTCAAAATAAATCCTTTACTTTTTGCAATCTTTTGAGATCTTAAGCTAAAAAATACGTGTCCCCCTTTCTGCTTCTCCTCGACTAGCATTAACAAGGGAACACCGGCAACCAAGGTTCGATGAAACTGTGAAGACTGAAAGAATATCATAGAATATCTTGAATTCAATTCAAACTTTAACAACTTTATAACGCCATCTCTGAGCTAACTTACTATTACTGCTTAAGAATACGATTGGACTATTATCATTATTGTTCTCTCTTGGAACTAACCTTGGAAGAATCCTCGTCTGCTACGAAGACTTCGGGAATTGGTGGGTTCTTTCTGGTATCTGACGAACTGGTTCATTGGTGGACTGCTTGGCTGCACGAAAGGGACTCGGACTAGGAAGGAATCTCCGGTCAGGGAACCTGAATTGGATCGCGAAAATTCTTCGTAGGATAGGAAAATTTCTTCAGAAAATTCAAGAATAACCGGAAATCGGTTTTGAAAAGGTAGTTTGTAATTATAGACGTCAAAATAAATAATAATAATGACTTTCTGAATGCCTAACTAGCGTCTCGTCTTGCTTCTAAGAAGGTTATCGGCGTCTGATATAAATACTTTATATAAACTCGCTTATTGGTTCATGGTAGAATTGTATTTGGAATTAGAAAAGATAAATGTAAAAATGACCTTTAAGTAGCTTTGGAAGTGCACACAGAGAAGTAATTAGTAAAATGAAGAGAGAATGACTCAAATAATTTTCATTCTTATATATAAGCAAGAAAGAAATTTCTTCATTCAAGCAATTTTTTTTTTTCTTAAAAAACAAGAAATTGTTAACTTGGTTCAAAAAAATATTTTTTGATTCAAGAAATTAAGTCTTGGTGTAAGAAAGTATTGATACTTGGGACAACAAATTATTTTTTCTTGGAGCAAGAAATTATTTTTTCTTGGAGCAAGAAATTATTTTTTCTTGGCGCAAGAAGGTATTTATACTTGGGTCGGGGAAGTATTGATACTTGGTGCAAGAAATTATTTTTCCTTGGCACAAGAAAGTGGTATTCGGGGCAAGAAACTATTGGTACTTGAGGCAAGTATTGATATTCGTTTCAAGTAATTCAGTTACTTAATGTAAGATATTCAGTTCAAAACTGCCGAATTAATTGGTTTGAGAAGCAGCTGTGTTGAAGCAAGATATTAGTTTATTTGGATCTAATGCAATGGTATCCTTCCAATATGAAATTGTATCACTTACTTAAAGACAATACTTTACTTCGGGTTTCGGCTTATACTGTGGTTCAATGTTAATATTCGAAGACTGACTGGCCAGGCATCTTTCAGAAATAGCGAACTTCCTGATGGTTAATAAAATTGAATATATTACGTAGTATAGCACGCATAAGATATACATAAATATAAATAATTAGAGCAATTACAACAATAATTATGTACCTACCGAAGCCACTTTCAATTTCACAAGCTACTACACGTACAAGATTAATGCATAAAGCACAATGGAGAATTTCACATTTCATCATGCTATGCTGCAACCTGCAACACGCTGCTTACTCATCCACCGCCCCTCTCCACGACAGTACAGTAGTTGTTTACACATCACCAAACATTTCAAATCAAGAAACAGGTGTTTTGGATTTAAAGATAAATTACTTAAATCAAGAAAGTAAAAAGGAACTGAACCAAGAAATTCAAATTACTTGAAATAAGAACTAGGGTATTTCAACAAAGACGAATATTTTTCGGATACAAGAAAATTTATTGCTTGCATTAAAAAGACGAATTTTCTTCGTTTCAGTTCTTGGCTATAGTATGCAGTTTTCTGTGTCTGCCATGACGACATGTGATTTGATTAGAGACATGTCGTCATGAACCTCACAAATGATGTGTTGAGTTGCATAAATAAATTCATATACATTATGTAAGAGTGTCATTACAGTAAATATCCAACTTTTCCCATTGTAGAACTCAAGAAGAAAGCTAAAACCGTCCATTTTGTTTCGTATATAACGCAAGTTTGAAAAAGAAATGGGCTTCGGTATATTTTCTCTTTTTAGTCGGCATTTCCTTCAATCAACATACAAATGATATTGGACGTATAGAGGAACGATTTCTTTTTACGAAAATAGATCGCTCGCGGCGGAAGTGGTTGACGATATTTGACAAGGGAAAAAGAAAACAAATAGACTATTGCGATTTCGCCAACTTCGAATCGCTTTGTATTCAATGTATGTGCCGGGTTAGAAAACAAAATCTGCGGCAGGTTATATTGATTCTTTATTGGCTTCGCCTTAAACGATGCACAAAGTAAGCGTCCCGTAATAGCTCATTTTGTAACGTTCGAATGCTTTTCTCATATACCTCCAGTAACTTTTGTGAGCTTTAGATTTATAGAAAAATTGCTTTCGTGTTTCGGTAAAAACCCTGTGCTGATAATAAAAGGATCGTTTGATTTATGCCATATAAATCCAACGTGATGGATCAATTAAAAATAATTTGTAAATCCTCTCACAATCCTCTCATCACAGATAATCTCACTAATCTATCTGACAAGCATGAGGGTGAACAGCAATAAGAAAATGTTTCGAATGGAAGTTGGCATTAATATTCAGAGTAACTGCCGAGCTAATAATTATAATGATTCATATGTATACGAAGAACAAACCAATTTGATTTTATGAGCGCCGAAAGGAAATTTTACATCATTCTTCTCACAGCAGCGACACACGCAGCAGCCCAGAAGAAGATTCGTGCAACTGAGAGCGAAACGCCGGCAAACTCATGCAATTACGACGCGGTTTCAACCCAAAAACCTTAATTCTTTAAAAGAAAGACTAATACGGTTTAGTGATTCCTGAACCTTCTCCTAGCGGAAGTGGACAAATTCTCGGGAAGGTCTACCACACATAGAATCGTACGAAGTCGTAATTTACCATTGCAGTCGCCAGATCGCAGCATTTTACGGCTAATTTTTGCCCTATCATGTGTATACTCCTCGGTAATACTAAACATAAATTGATGCACCATGAAACGTGCACTTGAAAATAACCTCATCTACACGAACATTTTCGCTCTAGATTTATCCTTTCTCATATTTCATGAGATCATAAATTGTACTTATTTTCAAATGGAAATTTACAACGTCTTTGCTACAATTTCAAAAACATTTTTACAACACTCGCGCGAAAAGACGGCTACGTACATGTGTACGTGCATTTTATACAAACAACGTTGTACGTTGTATAATTTTACGATGATTATTGCTATTGTAGCGCGGCGTTCTATCTCTAAAATGTAGAGAAAATGCGCATTCCTATTGCCCGTATACATTCCGGCGGTGCAGAGAAGTGCAATTGCCAGCGCGGCTCGGCATCAACGCCGCCGCCAGGGTTCACAATTTAAAAGCAATCGCAAATGGAATTGTGCGACGGTGCGGCGGTGTTTCGGCCACGAAGGCAACCGCCACGCGATCTGGCGGTCGTTGTTTCTGTTAAATTAAAAGTCGCAAGTTTTGATGTATGCACCGTGAATTGATGAAAATTACGGGACTGGGTCGTCTCGCGGTAACGCGGCACTCGCATTTCTTTAATTCGCTTCAATTTCGAGAGCAATTTGGATAATTCGCGTTGTTGCGCTATTATGTAGTCCAATGGAGGAATACGGAAAATAACATGATTACTTTAAGTACGGTACACAGTACGAAATAAATCAATGAACGAAATATGTAATTTTGCAGTAAGATGGAAAATTTGGTTTCATTTCTAACTATCAAAACAAAGATAATCTTAGTTCTCCCATGATTATTATGTTTTAGCATGTTTCTGTATATGGTCTATTCGATGACGAATGGGACAGTCCCATATCTCAATAATGAATGGAAGTTTTAAAACTGGGAGTTTCCTTATAACCATTACAAAAACCTATCAGATGTGCTTTTCAAGAAAATAATTCTTATAAATGTGCTGTAATTTTATAACAAGAAGAAAAACTGTTCTAGAACTCCAGTAAAGCGGTTTTTATTGTCAGTAAATGCCAGAGCGCCCGTAGACATTCTTCGGGCAATTTAATGCAAATAGTAACTTTAAAATTGATTAAAAAACTAACCTCTAACATTGACGTTACGCGAACTCTCTGTGGCGACGCGTCACGCACTGAAATCCCGCGTACTTTAGAATAATTATAAAGTTGAATTTCCTTTAATCCCAAGGTAAAATTTAAACACAAAAACACTCGGATTTGCTTGGAAAATAAAACGCTTAGCCAAATAGGTCTTCACTCTACAACTTTTTGAACTAAACAGAAAGATTGCTCATTCGTTGATGTGCTTAACATAAAAACAGTGTAGGCCAAACCAATAAATTTCGTTGTTCAGAATGAGAATTAAAAACGCAACCTCTCTATAAAATAAACAAGAATGCTAGAAAATTTTAATAAACGAAGCTGTTTATAAAATACGAAAGTATTATGGAAACATTCAAAAAACCTATAAAACAAAAGGAATATTCGAAAATATAAAAAAGGACCCGACGCCCTACTCTAAATTCACAAGGCTCTGTAAATATCCCTCGAAAATGTATATTTATTGTTCATTTGCATAATTAAAACTAGAGGCGCTTCTGTCCACTAATCGTACACAATTCGCTTTAATCAAATCATCTCCTCTAAATACCCGGAAAAAATTAAACCATAAATCCTCGCAATCATAAATAAATCTCGTTCTGTTTCCGTTTCATTAAACCGTTGCCGAGATTATGGCCAAACTTGGCACTTCGGAGACGAAAACGCTGCCGTAGGGAGAGAAGGAGAAACACGGCGCAGAACTAGCGAAAAAATATGGCGGCGTACAGCATACGTCAGCAAGAATATATGTAAATGCGGTATCGGTCACGTTGTAGGTCAAGTGAGTCTATTTACCTAAAGGGTAGAAGGTGGAAGGATCGTATTTTCCAACGACAATTAAAAATAAACAGTCAGGCTGCTGAATAGGGAGTATACGGTAGATGTTGAGCGAAGATTTTTTATGTTCATTTCGAAACGACTTTTCATTAAAGTTATCAGCTTCCGATGGTTTTGATGGGTGTTCCATGGTTCTATTAGCGCAAGAAAAACAGTAAAGTACTTGAGAATTGTCTGAAGAATTTGCATATATTTACTGTGAAATGTACGCTACTCGTTCCTCTTTGCCTCTATCCTCTAGTTTTCTTTTAACACAACAATACACATTGACAACCAAATCAATAGCTGCGCTCGCATGTAACAGAGAAAAGACAAATTTGACCATCTACCGACCAATTAGGAATTGCTGACACCTACTGGCCCCTCGAACATAGGCCGCTGAGCAATGGCAACTATCGACCAGCAATGGAAATGAAACTGACTGTGAGGTACAATCGGCCCGCCTGTGATTTAAGCCTGTACACAAGGATGACCGCGCCAAAGCCCTACCCAAATTTTAGTTACCCAGGAACTTGCAATTGAATCAAACCACGATGGCTAGCTCCAGATCTTAGGGTCCAAGTAAGGAGCTCATAGCATTAGGATGAATCCAAACAATTTCGCGCAAACCATAATGTTCCACAATCTCAGGGTGACTTCTCGCTGCTGTTGGAAACAGAAACGCTGCAAAGGTTAGTAATGGGTCCGAAATTGGCAATTTAAAGAAGTAACTTAGCTTTCGTCACCAACAGACTTCCTCTGCAAAGGAAGGAAATCGGTCTGAACTTCGCCCAATCAACTGATTCTTAACATGGTCCTTTCATATGAAATGGCGGTACAGTTGCAGTCCAAGATATCTAATTAAATTCGCCCGTACCTATCTCTGGTTGTTAATACAAATGTCTTCTGCCAGACTATGCTTATTCGTGAATGGAGTCGCTGTAGACTTGCTCTCATCGATGGAAAGTCTTCACTTGGCTGCTCATTTGACGAGTTGGGGCTTCTTGTAAGTTCTGCACCAGTGTCAACGTGGCATGCAGAAGCAATTTGCTCGCTATATAACACCATATAAATACGATCCATATTGGCATAAACGACTGTTCACGCTATATGTAATACATCCATAGACAAATCCCGATGGCAATAATCTACTTCTCCCAAACCGGATTAAATATCCGCGAACCGAAAGATTATAATCAATACGTCCTCCTTTCGCTAAAATACCAGCAGTCGACCGATGTCCTCGCGCCATAACTCGCGTATAACAATCTCAAGGACGCAGTAGATTGTCGAGAATCAATCAACTTCATTTTCTTCGCCTGTCGGGCGGGGAATCGCCCCGAATTGACCCGAACGCTGTACGCGCCCGATTAGAATGTATTTATTCCGAGAGCTCCGATTTATAAATTGGGGAAAAGTGTCACGGACAAAGGACTCCACTCGCTAGACGTAAGAAGGCGAATTTACTACTGCGTTGCGTAGGCGACGGTGGAGGACGTTTTCTACGTTGATAACCGCCTCTTCATTGAGCGTCTTATTTATATCGCCGAGTCGGCGATTCTAATATCAGCTATATTTCCATAGATTATTTTTACCTTCATCTTTTACAGGCACAATGTTCAATTACCTGCCAGCAGGCAAAAATATTGCAATTACACTGTATTTCTCAATAGAATAATAATACCATTAACTGCATACTTCGCTATTTTAAAGGATTTATTTGATAATGCCTAAAAGGCAAAAATAAATAAAATATTATATAAACACCAGTAATAGAGAAGAAATACAAAAATACACCAACAAATTTAACATTTCATAATTCCCGTCGTCCACATAGTTGGATCCGCTTAATCTTCCTTCTATTCTGTGAGAAACACCATGTTTACGATAACCAATCCAGTCCTAAATGGTAATTGAAAAGCGGCCGTTCTATTATGGGCTGGACACATCGTTCTTCATATCTACAGTTGAGGAATCTACATGTTCTAATTTTACCATCATTAGAGTGGAATATTTTCTAATTTGAGAATGAACATTTCTCGAGAGGCCTTCATTAGTCGCAATAAAATGGTTGGCGAATTCAAACCTTCCTCCTCTATGTTGAACCGTTAAGAACATTCTGCAGTGTGTGCAGCAATGTAAATTCCATGTACGTCTATGATCTTTTAGGCGTCGTCTAGTTGTTACTGCTTTGCAACGAACGGATTTTCATTCATCATTATTAAATTTAAATTTACACCATTGTTTGAAAAGCTTTTTCTACCTGAAGCAGGTATTGCCGTGATGACTCCTTCATTTTCCCATTTTCTTTTGATTCTAAGAACTGCGCTACGAATAAGTCAAAATTCTCTAGCTACTCCATCCATTTTCCAATGTTATAACAATTCTTGCCTTGTCTATTGTGTCTGTTTAAAGCATTTTAGCAATAATATATCACCAGACGGCAATTAACAACAACAAATACATTTTTGACGAATATTCAAGATTACAACAGGTAACAAATTTTTGGAAAACAAGCATAGAACACAAATAGTCGTAAAGAAGCCAATACATCATCAAAAGGTATATTTGGTGTGCGTTTCCGATTAATAGCATTATTAGTACCATCTTTGAAGATGAAAGCTAGCAAGAGCATTATAGTGAACAGATTGCGCTAGAGCAACACCATAACCATGATTTTGTCACCACAATTAGATGATTTGACCTGGAACAAACTTCGGCTCCAACGGGATGAATTCTTTGTCGTCTTTGTTATTCCAATGAACCGCAAAACAATCGACACACTTAAGAAGTACACCCATTGAGCTAACCGGCAAATACAGCCGCAAACAAACGACAGTGTTCTGCAAACTTGGACTCAGAGGATGGGCTACTGCAAACCCAGTGGCGCGACGGCCATTGGAATTAAATGTTTTTTTATGCACAATCGGAAATTGTCCTCGCATCAAGAAAGCAACATTATTGGTCGGTGTAATTTTAATAGCAATTTAAAAAAGAAACCAACGGAAACTTTGACTTAAAATATTACAAAGCGCAAACAATACGACATATTGAAATGCCGAATTTCTTGATTCTCCCCACAAAAACCAACACTACAAATTTTGGGCCCTGATCTATAATTGCTTCAATATATAAGAGTGTGTAAAAGGCGAAAGAATTATAGATACCTACTCATATTTTTTGTATTGGGTTCAACAATATTCCTTTGCAAGAATTAATTGAAAAAAATATTCGTTTGACTACATTTCAATACACAACTCTATGCCGAAATGCTGGTGAAATTTTATTTTATTAGGAAAGTAACAATTTTCTAATTAAAGTATATATATCATTTGCAAATGGAATTGTCAAAATCAATGAAATTGTTTGCCACGTATGGTTTTCCTGAATACAGAAAGATATAGGAAGAAATCTAAGAAATATAAAATTATACATTTCAACTTTTTTAACCAATAAAAGCTAAAAAAAAATTAAATACTACGATTTAAATCATTATCGGGGTCGCTAGGAAATTTTGCATATTTTACGTTTGTCGATGCTTGCTAATTATCAGTTCGTTAGACATTAAATCGCGAACTCTAGTGGCATACTACATATGATATTATTTAAAGAAAGATCCCTGGTTGAAAATTGACAAAAGGTATCTGTAATAAATGAGATAAGGGACACCAAGGCAATCGAAGATTTTTAGCCCGAGTTGTGTTTGAGAGAAGACAACAAAATAGTTTCTGATGTTAATAGTTTAATTTCAAGCTAAGTTTCAATCATGTAAGGTCAAAGAACGCGAGGTGCGCTAGCATACAGAGGATGCGTAAAAGTAATAGCTTTAAAGTTTCTTTTCATTAATTCATCAATCATAAATGTCGTTTTAAACTGCCGATAGAGTATCTAGTTGATACTCGCGAAACTACTACCGAAAACTATCTCTTAAAATCAGGAATAATCAATTTTATCTTATTTATTTCCGAAAAGGATTAACAGTAGACTCCAGGTCTGCATTAAATCATTCACCGATGTTTATAAGAAATTTTCAAACTTATTGTTAGACGAAATTTATTAAATACATCTGCTAGCAACTTGGTACGAATAAATATCATCTCGTTGGTTGAAATTAACACCATTAAAACAATAGGTCTGTGAAAGTATCTTTGTTTTCGAATTTGGTTAAAGCGTAATCTATGGGCAAATAAGCAAACATGTGAAGAATATTATTGTTAATTTGATTTGCTATCAGAAATCTATATGCTACAAATAATAACGTATTTTTTTAATATTTCAAAATGGCTGGTACTTAATTAATTTTACAGGTTAATAAACATCGTTCGTTTTTATATTCCATTATACAGTAATAAGCCACATTCTTAACAGATCATATCGCTACCGACGCTGTACACACCTACACGAGAAAAACCGCTGCTGTAGAACTGCTGCGAAACAAACGGCAACTAGCGGACAGTCTCAGGAATTACGACCGTCGCGGCTGTCACTGCAGGAACGAAAACCGACGTCTGCTCGCCGGTCGTAGCACGTTCGAGCGTAATTTATGCCGATAAATTGCCTTCGCACACAGTGGCACTCGCGTACTATCCGCGGCAGAATTTATTCGTTTCTGCTGTTTCTGTTTTTCGACGGCGGAAACTTAGCTCTGGCTAGCTGTGGGGAAGGGACGGTGCTGCGGTTGCGAAATTCCCTATTTATGCGAGGGAAAACCCCGAAAAATTGGAGATCCGTGCCAAATGACGTTTGTACATTTAGTGAATACTGCATAAAATGAAAAAATGTATATAGGAAGTGCTCTATCATCTTATTTCCCCTATATCCGTTCGGTAATGTTATAATGGAATTGAAGCGTTCAATGTAGATAGGTCGTATAACTACGTAATTTTTTCGTTATCAATATTATATAAGATATGTTCAAATAAATGTTAATGTAATAAAAAATGTTTATAGATCTATCGTTCACATTGTTTGCCCGATCACTACTCGTAGACATTGCTACTGTTCTATTGATTTTCTAAATTGGCGCAAATGTCGATCTTCTAGTGCCGATATGCAAATATAGAGACTCATGTAGTAAAAAATGAAGTATGTTGCCACCAGCAGATATTCATTCTGAAAGTACCTCAGCTTCAGCGACAGGAGAAGCACCAAAAGAAGGACATATTTCGTGGAGCTAATGTGGCACCTCTAACACCTAGGATTCCTTGAAGATGTCCTACGACTACTAACAAATGACCTGGAAGCCTTATGGTTACCTTTAATATTTGCTTCCACTTGCCTTTGATAATCATTTTATGCCTTAGTTTAAGCAATTGTTGAAGTCTTCTAAATTCACGCCGTTTACTATAAACTAAAGCGGATTGTGCCGAATTGTTGATCAGATTTTCCGTACGCGATGATTTGCACAATCAAGATCGCTTTAGCAGGAAAGCTACGAACACTCAAGGTGAACTCCAGTCTCTTTTATTATTGTCTTGAAGTGCGGCTCTAATGTCCCCTTCTTGTCTTTCCTCCTCTTTCTGTTTCGCTGCATTCTTAAGAAAGGAATCCACATTTATAAAGAAGTTTTCCTTTCTACATCTTCCGTTCTCTTTAAAAATAGCGCTTGCGCTGGTTTAATGAAATGTGTTTTATTTTATAACGACAAATTTTGAAAAATTGACTTTAATAGAAATATACAAATAAAACTCGACGTTTCGCCCACAATCGTATGGGGCTTCTTCAGGAGAGTGATGGCAATAGTTAGCACAGTAACTTAACGTATGAACCACACCAGGAGCAAGGCTAACTGAGCGGGAAGCAGTTGATCACGATAACTCGGCATGTGAACCATGCTCTCTCTCTGCCATTACTCTCCTGAAGAAGCCCCATACGATTGTGGGCGAAACGTCGAGTTTTATTTTAACCAACGACATGACACGGTTCAAACCCGGAACACGTTTAGTTTCAACTGACTCTGGCCGTAGAAGCCTACGTTTTTATTTTATACAAATAAATTTGCAAACAGATAGTGTACAAGATATAAGAAAACGCACCGCATGTACATTTTTCGGTCTCTCCCGCTGCCATCCCGATAGTTTTCGATTAAATTAGCTTATTCGTTTTACGAAAGTATTTGCATCCATCAAATGTAATTTATTTAGTATTGTACAACAATAAGTGGACCAAATTAATTACCTAATATTAAGCAATATACTTTATTAATTACCTTAATCTAAAACTAAAGTAAATCTAAACGCTTTCATCCAAGAAAACAACGTATTTTCGCAAATATAACCACTTTGCGTTATATACACTCACCATTCCGAGATGTCAAGCAAACCCAGCGACGTTGCAAAAACTGTAGGGACCACGCAAAAACGGATGCTGTGTATTATAGAAAAGCACCGGGCAATATGTTTCGCAAATAATCATAATAATTCTAATTAATGAAGCGAATAACTCACCCATAAACAAAAGGTAGCGGAGCTGCCGACCAAATCCGAATCTGCAACAAAAAAGCGACATTAATCAACGATGGGAAATGTATAACATCCCGCCGCCTTTCGCTAATTATACCTATTAGGGGATAAATTTCAAGATTTACGATTTCGTTTTCCTTCTGTTCCGCTTTTGTTTGTATAACGCAGCTACGCATGAGATAAGCATTTGGTATACTGAAGCCCAGTTCACTTAAATATTTTTAGAGCTGCATGTGGAAAACGTATGCTTTCTCTGAAACATAATTTATTCCCAGAAATATAGAATTAATCGGAATGATAAACTTCGAACGTATTTTTTCAAGCGCAAATTAAGGGAAATTAAGCCGGTGTATATTGCAAATTCTACCGCGTTAGCGAGGAGGATACCCGTTTAATTAAATTGTTTGATAGATCCTAACGCGGACCTTCTCATCCGCTACCGTTTTCCCACTTTGTCGGCGCCGAAAGGCAGCGAAAAAGGTAATTTAATACCTAAAACTGGGAGCCTTTACAATTACCTTTCTACTAGAGCTTGAATAAACGAGCCGCGGAAAATTTAATATTTACCTATGTAGCGGTACTTGTAATTAGTTTCGACCAATTTCGCATCGGAAAGCTTATAAGAGAACTCCTTAACTAACCCGTACATTACGCTGCGCTAGAGCGGATACAAAACGTTAGGAGGAAATACTGTATTACATAGCGAATGGAACTAATTTACTCTACCGTGGTAGGTAATTATACTTTTTCTCCATGGGAACGATATGATTATACGTCGGATGCACTTAAATGTATGGCAGTTCTTCTTAAATTGATAGAAATTAACCAATGAAATTGTAAGGCACCACCCATCTACCATACTGTTACATACTCATGTTGTTAGCAAACTTACCAACATTGACAATGTATTTCAAAGATTTCCCATGATGCGATGATGAATGAGAATAGTGCCACTTGTAACATTTCTGAGAAATCGGAAAAGTTGTGTGCATCTTAGTGGCAACAATTGTGATCTCTGCAAAGCAACGTATCATAATAGTTGCTTTGATAGGGTAAATAAGTGTTGTAAAGGTAAATTGTAGGAAACTGAGGTTAACCACGTGAATAACCTTCAACTTAATGAAGATACATTCCTTTACTTGTCAAATAAAACACAATTATTGGCAGATAAAAATCAATTTTTGCTGGAAAAGATTGAGGTGGTGGAAGATGATCTGAAGAAAAAAGATGAACAAATACAAGAATTGAAAAACATTAAAAATGGGATAAGCTGCAAACACTACACTAAAGGCACCACCTCAACATAAAATGTTTAAAGGCCAATGGCGGAATTTTTGAACATTGATTAAAAACATATATGAAATTTTGTGTATTTGTAATTAGACTATAATTTGAAAACAAAAGAAAATCGGATAAGAACATTTTTTTTACACGAACAATACGCTCCTAGAGTTTCTTTCTCTTCCGTTCCGTTTCCGAACATAGGCCGTATTAATTATTATTTGTTTTATACTTAGCAATATTCTCGATACCAAATTATGATGCCTAAGATGAGTTTATTCCGAGTTTCTCATTCTCAAATATTGTAAAGTAAGTTGAATAGATATACAAACATACATCTGAATGTGATCGAATTACGTATTTGTCGTTCTTACAATTTTACTGTTACTTTATTGGTCCGAATCTTTACAGCCATTTAGTATTACTAAACCTAATGTGTGTTCCGACTGCTGTAAGATTATTATTATTTTTACATTCAGTCAGTCTTTTGGTCATCTAAATACTATAACGAACTATTAAGTTTCGCGCCCGAATATGAATACTCGTCCAAAATATGTTGGTAATACAACTGCGCATCCACTGAAAGATGCTCTTGAAAATTTCAGTCATCATGGAAGCTTAGCTCGGTTGTTGTTTAACAATGGTTTGTGTGAGTCGATTTCAGTGTTTCTGTAACACTGAGAAAAATCGAATCTGGTGCGTTCAAATTCTTGCATTTCAAAGGCCTGCGCGAATTAACGTCAAGACGGATGCCGTTCACGGGGAGTGTACATCCGCATTTGCCGGAGTGAAATTTTGGGCAGCTGAATTTAAGCGTTATCATAGCATCACTTCTATGTGTCATCTGATGAGTAATTGTCCCTATAATTCATGCTTTAATGTAGATCCACGTTTTCTCTAAGCTGCGAAAACCAAATTAACTTTTGGGGGTTTTGCGTCGTTAGCAACGCACTCTCTTTAATGAAAATCAAACACTATTCAGCGTATCTGATGAGAGATCCCAAGTAATATTACTGTACTAAGCATGCAGAAACGAGTACACATTCCTTGGGCTTCGTGAAATTTGCAGAGACTAGACAGACTCGTGTTCTGTTGACACTCGAGGAAACCAGTAGGCAACACGAACCTATCCTCATGAGACGAATAAACACGAGTCTGTAGAGTCTCTGCTAATTTGGTGTAGCCAAACTCGTTTCTACGGGCTTAGAGCGTACCCGTCAATCGGAACCTGTAGAGACTCCGCGTCAAAGCACTGTACCACTTTTTGAATAGACGGATAGTCTATTAGTCTATTAGTTCTACTATAAATATTGAGCAATACACAAATTCAAATTTATATACTCACGATTTTTATAATACTTCTACCACCGCTACTATTTCCTGCGAGAATATTGCTCGGAACCTCTTAAAAATTAGATTAGGTACCTGGGTACACAGTCGGTTAGTAACAAATATCAAATTTTTCGGAAATAGTAGTGTCAAATTTGGCTAGCGCCATCGCGATGAAGTAAAAAGTATACCTAAAATCAAATAATATTCACAATGTCGATTGTGAAAACATAAAATCTAAATATTCAGAGAAATACGAATTATTGAAATTAACTTTTCCAATTGAGCAAGAAATCAAGAATCCAACTTTGTGGCCGAGAGGTGTTATCCTTTTCAAAATCCTTTTTATTCTACATCTCATACAAAAAGGGATGACAACGTAACTTCCACAATAAGAGTCGATGAGAGTCCCGCTGCATGACGTTTAACAAACAAAAGCACAGCTTTGGAAGAAATTTTGAGTAATAAGAACATTGATGTGCCTTACACAACACTGGTTAACTGGAGTATGGTGCCAAAGAACACATGCCTACCATTTAGAAGACATCGTCATAAACTGTTGAGCAGTCCAAGAACTCCTCGAGGGATGGCTTGGGGCTGCTAAATGAGATGTCTGGCTCGTCACTTCGAATGTTATAATATTAACTGCGAGACAAGCAGCGGTGCAAGATGCATTAACATGTCCGTGGGTAGTGTATTTTTTCTATCCTTGCATTGTGTTTGCCGTAAATGTTTCCACCAACACCAGGAGGAACTATTTTGTCATTATTTCTGGTTATCTTAAGGTTCCTTTTAGATTTGTTTCTGGGTGACTTAGGTATTGAACGTGATAAACATTTTTAACGAGAATATCGCAAAATTGAAAACAAACTAACTTGTCAGCTTTCAAAAAATATTAAAGATACCAGCACCTCCACCAAAATTAAATTTTGCTTGCATCTTTTTATTCTTTCTCTCTATTTTCATTCGAAATCCTTAAAGAATTAATTACTTTTATATCATACTTTTCGATAAGGCATCACTTGCCGAATTGTAGCATCCCAGTATTCAAAATCCAATAAATCAGAAAGAAATACTCTCGTGTCGATAACCAATTTATTCGTCGCGAAGAGTACGCGCTTTAAATTTATCTCGACGTCATCATCGTGTCTTCTTCTTATCCGTGTGCGCCTCCTCCTTCTCCTCCTCCCCTCTGTCCTCCTCCGTCCAATTAGGGGCACGCCCGAATTGCATTTTCCACTTTTCACGTCCATAGACCGATGGAAAGGTAACTTGACGTGTTGCATCTAGGCACACGATCATTACCCGCCGTACAGCGCACAGAAGAAATTACTCCCGTCTGCAATTACGTCGGCCCGGTAATTCCGCCTATCCTTCAAGCTGTTCGTTTCGAAACTTCGAACTTCGACCTATGATACCGTTGCTATTGATGTTAGATAGACACGACACCAACGGCAACATGTACATTAACAGCGGCTCACGATACCGCAGCGATGCCGTATACTCTGACGTTCGATTTCGGATCGAAACTCCTAACTTACACGATCCAATTCCGAGTATTCTGAGGGAACTAGCGACGTTTCGCGTGAGAATCGTTGATTGGCGATCGATTACGTGTAAAAGTATTTATTGTTTTTTAACGATGCGGTAATCTTAAGTAATATTTCGTTTCGGATTAAGTTTAACAAGGGCATATGTAACTATACGATATTTCCGCAAATAAATTTAAATTCATATTAAAGAAAGCGTTTGCCTGATGCAGAAAGATGCATTTATCCTGAGCGTGTAAATACGTCAAATATAAGTAATCCTCGACATTATAAAACAGACATCTTGCGTGGCGTACACGAACGTTTGAGACTCGAAATGAATTCGCTATCGAGCCGAACGAGCCAGCAACTCTCATACCAAAAAGTACATTTCCATTCACATCTGAGCCGCACGCATCGATCAGTCCGGGACGACAGCTTATTTACTATATTTACTGTTGCATGTCTGGAAAATGCGGGCCGATCGGAATATATCGGGGAAAGGGAGATGCCCAACGTCTACCGGAGACGATGCGGCAGCCCCGGTTGCATTGTTTGTCGGCAATAAACATTTTTAGATGCGATCGATCGCCAATCACCGAGCCTCACGCAAATATCAAGCGCTTTTCTCTTCGAAAATTTGCCTCGAACGATAGATGGATGGATAGATACGAGTACGCGAGCACGAATAGACGGATTGACAGGAGGAAATCGACCTTCTTTGACTATATCTTGAAGAATAATGCAAGAGATTCGAGAATGAATTGCTTCAAGGGAAAATTTTTCATAGAATAAAACGTATTTCGACGTGTTATATTCTGGGTGATAATAATCATTGTTGTATTTCCATTGTGTTTTTTTACGATTTTTTCAATTCATCTCTTCCATTCAGTTATTTTACTTTCAGAAAGAGAAATAAAAATAATACTTAAACACTGCTTTGGTATTTCCTAAATATGAGGACCGAATGGATATTATTGAAAATAAAGAGGTCCAGTCCTATTAAACGGGGGGAAAGCCCCAGTTATAGCCACGCTCAAGGATTTATTGGGATAAAACACTCATTTTTACGTTTTGTGCTAAAAACTTAAAAGCATATAAGCGGTAAAAATAGGTACTTGTAAATATCTTTTAGAATAGGGATAGAATAAACCATGTTATTTCCTGACATTATACGTCCAAATCCTTGATAATCGGAATCCACGAATTCTCGAAACAATTGTTCCGAATTAATAAAATAACGTGTGTGATACGGAGTGTGCCGACAATTTTGTGTTTTGCCGCACTACTCCTATCATTTATTCATTATTAAAAATATGTCCGGCCATCATTTTTCTTTCCTTCCAGAATAACTGATGTCGCAATCAATTATTATAAATGGTCGACGAAAATAACTCCCGTATATTAAATCCTGGCGGGTAATTCGAAAAATTAATCGACACGCCGATGCACAGAAAGGCTTCGTCGCTTGTTTTCGGAATGCTCCGACATTTATTCCAAGCGTTAAATTCACCATTAATGATAATTTTTCTACGGTACGAAAGACGACGGTGCCGGCCGAATTTAGAATGCATTTACAACGAAACATTACCGCACCGTCGCACCGCACGACGTACAATTTATTAAAAGATTATTCAAAATCGTTCCCTGATATAGCTCTACCGTCGCGGACGACATATACGGGACGCACACAATTTATAACATTGCCATTTAATAAATGGCGACGTTCTACCGCCGTCAAACATTGAGAAATAAATCGTCTTCTGCTTCGCCGATATCATTCATCGAGATTTCTTATTTGTCGCCAACTGGCATCAGCCTTTTCTCCGAAAGTCGTAAACCTGCACATGCCAAACAAGGCTTCCCTTGCCACCCTTCCCGCCGCAGCACATGGATCCCGCGATATTACCACCTTAGCTGGAAGTTTAAATTGGATACCGCGAGATACGATGCCGGCCGTATTAAACGGTACTTCGATTTTGGATGGATCTAAGATTTCCAATAACATTCATTTTACGAGCACTAGCGGTATAGGTAACCTAACTTTTTACTGCCTAGAAAGAGCCGAGAAAAAGGCAAGAACATTCAGTGCATTTCCCCTTAGGAGTATGATCTCGTAGATTTGGTGTAAAAATCATTAGAAAGAAGCATTAGAAAATTTATTATGTGGGTGTAGCAGCTTGCAATCTCACCAGAATAGAAATTTGCTCCTTAGCAATATGGATATACAGGGTGTTACGAAATTCGCGGATTCGCGGACTGTGGGATTAAGTTAAGCATCAAAAACTGAAACAAATGTTCCTTTACCATTTTTTAATCTGAACAATAATTTCTGAAAGACGTGTTTTTCTAGTTTATTAACATCGACCTCGAATGTTTGGTAAATTAACACTTTCAACCTGCCACCCCAACGGCTAGGAAAAGTATTGTCCAGGTATTGTAAAAAATAAGTTTTTACGTAATTTTACCAATCGCTCATCCAGTAAATCACCCCAAATATTTATACCAAAACGACCTTATTGATTTCTAAGCATCACTAGATTCTCATAATTCCAATGATGTTAATTATGAATATTGAAAATTGATTATGAATCTTCAATGTTCCAATCATGATATAAATACCGTTCACAGAATGCTTCCCGAAGTGGACGGCCATTATCTTCTAAATGCTGGACTGTTGTGAAATGGTTGGTCGCGTCTCAGATCACACCGTACGCGAAATTTTATTATGCTTTATTTTTTACTTAATTTAATATGGTTCCTGCTTTAACTTGAATATTCCGTGTTCATTTTTATTTTTAATAATCTGCAAACTTCAGTTGCTTTAGATTCAATCAATTTCCTCATTTCTTGTCTCATCGTATGACCTGTTTGAAAATATAGGTTCGTACTCCATTACCTTATGTTTATCCACATATGTTGTATCTTTTAACGTTTATCCCAACTTCACAATATCATAAAACATTACTAGTTTCAGTTATAACTTCAAACACCAAATCCAACAATTCAGCACAGGTCTGATGAAAATGTTAGGTACATGTTCCGTTTGTCACTTGTTATGCTGCTAGTCACTTAATCAAATTCCACAATAACCAGGAAACCAATTCCCATTATAGTCTCCTATTCAGTTGTTATATTGATGAATACCATTATGAATATTACCTACCGCTTGGCAGACAGCCGAGACTGTTTTGTCTTTGTTTGGAATATTAATCAAATTGACTAACGTGACTCTCCCAATAAAACTACGCTGTCTTCATCAAAATCATTTCGTTACGTCTTTTTTCTTTCTTCTACTCGCAGCCCCTTTGTCACGTTTTATTACTGAAATTACAGCGAACCGAAACTTCGATCGCCAGACGGAGCCGACGGCGCCTCCGCCAAAAACGTCAACATTAAATGCCAGCTCGTCTATGAACTTCTGAAAGGTATCGCTAATGTTTCTCGGGAGCGTTGATTAATTCAAAGTTCCGATCTCCGTAGGAAGAGAGCATGTCATAGACGCCCTTACTATAGGCGAAGAGTGCACACGGCACGTCACAACGGACTCGCATGCATTATTAAAGGTAAAAGGGCTTCGAGAAGCAACGGCGCCACCAGCAGCTACGCGAGTCGGTTGGGATGCGAAGGGAAACGGCGCGCTTTACCGGAATACAGAAAGGTTAAGTAATTTAGGATGTGCCACCGCTGAATAATTGACGGACGACCTCCGTAAAATAGGCACTTTGTCAGCGGATAAATGCACGTGACACAATCAAATTCCAAATGGATCGCACGATATCACGATGATTAGTGATGCTCGTTTAAGGACAAATATATAACTATTAAAGTATTAAACCGTATGACGGCTAAAATTGATGCCGTTCCCTGATTCCGCAGTTAATTCGAGCGAACTTTTTTACAAATTATATCGGATTATACAGAAAATTGATAGTAGGGAGCTAGGGATGGGGAGAACCAAGATGCTACACTTTCTACGTTGCCATATACCAAATTTCGATAAATTAAAAAAACGGTACTTAAGGAATCTATTACGTATTAAACGTCGTCATGGCAAGAGAATAACTAAAAGAAAAACCACCAGTATTATCAACACCAGCAACTTCAATAGGGAAAACGGTAACAGACTAAGCAAAACACGAAAGTGACAGCAATGGACGCAAATGGAACAAGACGACGCAACAATAAGTAGAAGACGACAACAAGAGCCTTTGGAAAGCTTCTGTAAAAGCTGATAGGATGGTCGATAAAACATCAGTGCAACAAGCACACCATAATTCAAAAAGCATTACTACGGTAATCTTTAATTTGCCTCAAATAATTTCAAACCAACCCGGGAAACGAAGCTCGCAACTGATTGGTGACAAAAATTGCAAAGTTACGAATGAATAAAGAAAAGACCCAGGTTCTTGTGATGAGAATGCAAGAAAATAATCCTTCGGCCAAGTTCCTGGCGCTAACATTGGACGAAGAATTAAATTGTGCAATCAGATAGCCAAAGCAATCCAAAAGGCCTTCAAAACAGAGCATTTTGCAAATTTCTACTCCCTATGGAGTTATGGGATCCTGTTCTGGGGATCCACAACAAGGGCGACTTGCATAGCACCCTAAAGAGGAAGACTACTATGTAATCTAGGGTATAACGGATCCTCTAGAAGGTGTTTTAAAAGAGAGGCATCCGTCTTCATCTTCAATATGGATACCCAGGTTCATGAAGAAAAAGGTCACTTCACTGCATTGCATGTAATATTTTTTCACCAATGACAGATCAACTGTCAATTTCAAATAATGAAATAACACTAAAGCATCGGTACACTCCGCACCGCACAAGTTATTATTAGATTGATCCAAAACAGCCGTTTCGAAGATTCTTGGATCTTCATTGACAACCGGACGACTGCATGGTTTTTGGGCAATTACTAGAAATATTAACACTTTTTATAACATTTAAGATATCAGCTTGTATTAACATAATTTTAGTGCTCACATTAACCAAAGCGGTTCGATCCCTTGAGCTGGAGAGCCATGATCAATAACTTTATCACAATTTACGCTAGCTGTACATTATTCTGATTAAGACCATTAATATTAACGATAAGTACGACTTAGGTTCCCTTGTTCCTGTATTCGGATAGCATATACTTGAATTTCCATCCAAGCGCAACGCAAGGATTCAGCATCGCAAAACACTAACTCGATGTTTCCTGGACGGAAAATCAAATAAATGTCTATACTCTAAGTTGTGCCAGCAATCAGTTGTATGTACAATTAGTGAATTCATGTTTACCTCAGCTTCGAGAAAATACGCATTCATTAAGCTTAAGCTAATTAAATATTAAGGGAGTAGCGACGACATGCATTGTTCGATCGATGTTTGGATTTTTACGATTAACATTGTAATTTTGTTCACGATTTACATTTATTTTTTTGTATTATAAAAAACATTTTATTTTTCGCATTTATAGACTTATTAAAATTGTTTGGAGTTACTGCATGCTGTTTCAATTTTTTTAATTTTTTATTTTTTTTTGAGGAAGTTAGGAGTGAGTAAAGAGCAAGTATGTATTGTAATATTTTTATACGATGGAAAAATGTGAAAATAGATTATTTATCGAAATTAATTAATTAAAGTTAGAGTTTATGTAGTTCGGGAGTGTTACTAGAACACTTTCGGCGATAGCGATTGTTTTAAATCCAGCTAATTTTTATAATTTTTACCTTTCGAAAAATATTTTGATGGCAAAACTCAATCGGATACTTTTATTTTTAGAAATACCAAAATACCAGCGACGCAGGGAGCAACTATTGACTTTATACCTACAACTGTACAATACAAAATTTTACCGACATACGACACGAACGATATTTAATTTACAAAATTACAACTGAGATACGACTCAAATTTTACATTAAGTCGTAACTTTTACGATGTGAAGAAATTGAACAGATATTTCGTTCCACCACTACCGACCATAAGCAACCCAAACTTGATAAAATAGCGAAGCCATTAAACTACGTCATCTCGTAGAGCGGGAACCTAATCATTTTGGCAATATGGCGCTACAGCGGGAAATTCAATTACAACTAAAAAGTATATAGCTCATTCGATTTGCCTCTGAAATGTAGTACACTATTAGATTAAATTGATTTTATGGTGGTTCAAACCTGGTAATTAAGCTTACCTTAATTTGAGGCTCGATTTATGGAAAAATGATAAATTGTGACTGAGCGAGTTGCCAAACTATTCACCAGGATGTATAACACAATAACAGACTTAAGTTAAGGTATAAAACCAATTCAAACGAATGCAAAACTACGTATTGAAGACAAAGCAAGGATTGTATTACAACTTATAAAAAAATCTACAGATATTAACAAGGTTAGGTTTGTGCTTTAAGTCCTTTGATTCTTGGTATGAGACTGAACTACAAGGCAATACCCATTGATCTCTGTCGGCCAAAAGATGCCGGCGCTGAATAAAATTAGAATCAATGTTTTCACTTACATCGAACTAATTTTTTATATATAACTTCTATTCTATGTAATACATAGGTTTTAGCATGCTTAATGTATTAATATACGGAAATGATGGTGTTCATTCCTAGTCCATGGAGCTTATTGAATTTGCAAGCAACACACGTTCGTGATATACCCCGCAACATATGCAGCCACTTGCTTTTGAAAGTGGGTCCAAGTGCTCACATCTTCAAGGTGAAAAATTCATACTGCTTCATTTCCTATTGATGTAGCTTAATCATCGGAAGCACCCTATAAAGCATATACGCACATTTACGTATATTAGATGGATATCGGAATGTAAAAACTTACATGAAGAAGAAGCGTGTGCAAAGTCTTCCAGATGTCCGGGCAATTACCCCCATAGCACTACAGGGAATGTTTGCCTATTAAATTATTAACAACCACCCGTCCAGAAAAGTTTAAGAATGGATGCTGATTGAGATATTGTACCAGTCCAACTTCTGTGAGAACTCCACATAAGTTTATTTCAACACAAGAAAGCATTAAAAAATGCTATTACAATAACACCACACTCGCTGGACAATGTAATTGGAGTTGATTTAGTCTTAATTAAGGTTAATTCGTCTTTGTGCATTTTATACAAATTGACCATATATACAACGCACACGTATTTTGCTCGCCCTCCAAAACGCCAACTTCTTTAATTTTACATTTCGGAATGGTTAGCTATGCTTATGGGCGTAGCCAGAATTTGGTCAAGGTAGAGTTGACATTTTGGAGACTTTTGTATGACCGAGAGATTTATAGGGGACCATGGCCCTTTCCTGCCCTCTTCTGGCTATGCCCATGGCTTCGCTGCTGTTAAACCAGAGCCGTCTACTGGTCCGATAGCGTTATTCTTAACGGTAGATCACATACAGTGGACTGGACTTATAATATAACCTCTCAACTCCTGCGCTCCCCAGATTGTAGGAGGTTAAGGGAGTTGAAACTACTGGAAACGAGCTCATAGCGTCCAGAAGGATATTAACTCTGAACGAATGGACATACTGAACTCACTATACGTGGCGCTAATGATAACTAAGCTCCATGTTGCAAATTATCATTTCTACCTAAATTTTACTCTTTTCCATTCAACTCCCACTTCTCAAGGGGCGGGAGGTAGTTGCAAGGAGGTAAGATCTCATCTCAGCAAATTTGATAGACCCATAGAAACCGTATTTAGGAATATATAATTTATTCGTAACAGTGCAAATTGCAAAAATATAAAAACTGTTGAAATTTCAGGGGCTCCGAGGAAACGGAAATGGGTATTTTATAATATTCGATTGGTCTTACAAATCCGCAGTGTTTTAATGTAATCGGTAATTGTCACCTTGGATTCTTCCGTTATAGGCCTGCTGTAGTTTCTATTTTGAGTCGGTATATTCAAAATTTATTATTTCGACCTAGATATCGTGTTATTTCGACAATCAAACGTCGTATTGCTGGACATTCAACACTTAAAAAGAGAACACACTAAACACAAAAAATCGATAAAATTTCAACACCTAAATGATATAACAAAGATAAGAGTTAAGCGAAAAATAGCTTTTCATGCAAATAACTTTAATAAATTATGACCATATGACAGACGAGCGCCACACCTGAAAAAACATATTAGGTGGTACTTATCAAAGGAAAATATGCGCAAAAACTAAGCCGGTAAAATAATATTTCCCGAGGAAATAAAATATAAAAATAAACTTGACATGTTATTATTTTTGGATGATGTTGGATACCTTACCTATTTTACTGTATCGTGTTAAATAAACGAAATTAAATCTAGAAAATAACTATTGTTATTGGGCATTTATGATTATCAAAATTAAAATCAAGCAAGCTGTAATACCACTGATCAGGTATAAATACCGAAATGGTTTCAATAAAGAAAAATCATGTATCTACTCATATAGTCTAATGGCAAAAACTGGACAGGAAACGCCGGAAAGGCTCGCAGGCTTATTACCGAACATTACTTAAACAATAAAAAAAATATTCATTTAATAAAAACAAAAATACACTAAAACGAGCGTCCAAAATTGGAAAAAGTAGAAACAATAGTGGAAGAACAATAAAAACTTCAGCTTCATCCCCTTTTGTGAGATATCCAGCAGGGTGTAAACTAAAGCCATAACGGCTCCGGATGTAGGGTAGCCGGGGCTAAATCTGGACCATTAAATGCTCCCGCGCCTGATCGTCGTGACGTCACTTCGCGGATAGTAGTTTCCATGGCGACGTGACGTCAGCGGGCAATGGGCGTCGGCAGTAACTAGGCTATTGCGATATTCACGGACTGTGCATATCGAACAAATGCATCTAAACGTTACGTAATAATCTGTGTAAATGCGGAACGAACTATGGACGGTATGACATTTAAATCTCGCCGTATTAACGTTAAAATTTACCGCTTTACAACGCAAAGAAAAAAAGATTCGCCTAAATTCTCATTATTTAAAATACTTTTATTTACATAAACTACTTGATACTTTTCTTTTGTTCTACAACATGAGTATATAGAGATAACATTAATAACCTCAGTATCGATTAGCGAGTGATATTGTAGTGCAAGAAAGCAAAACGGATGGATCAGCTGTTACAACTTTCGCATCAATTTAAATATTTCCAATTTATTCATCAGAAGCGTAGAAACATGATTTTAGGCAAATAAACATTTTTTTAAAGTAGACGACATAATTATTATTTACATGGGCGTACCAGAATTTGGTCAATTTGGACATTTTGTATGACCGGCAATAAGAAACGAAAATGAGATTATTTCAGAAATTTAGGGGAGATCCATGACCTCTCCCTGCCCCCCTCTGGCTACGTCCATGATTATTTGGTTAATAAAAGAAAATGAAAACCACGTTAACTCATATACATTTTCTTACATCTATAAAATGTAGAATTAATTGTATTCGTAATTAGATTAAAGTTCAAAAATAAATACAAATTTGAATACCTATCTGCAAAAGATACATAATTTTGAAAGAGGCGTCACTTTAGACACCACACTAAATATAAAATTATTTTTTTCAAAATATATTATTCAGAAATATCATCATCCTGGTTATCTTATTATACGTCTTTTTTTTATTATTTAATAAGACATTAAAATAATAGTCGATGATTATTTATATTATTAAATAAATACTAGGAGTTACGTTGCTCTAACTACAAATTCAAACTTGTACGCATGCGACATCTAGTTATCGTTGCCACATGCGATGCCTGCGAATGTCAACACAACAAACATAACCTCTCAAACATTTATTATCGACCTTTCTGGTATGTTCAAAGTAAATTATTACCGGTGTTGGCTATCTCCCCATTCTAAAATTATGAGTGTAAAATGTCTCAACGAATGCATACTATGAATATGGACACAGTACATTGTGATACGTACGCAAGATCACAAAAACGCGGAAAAATTGAATCGCTTGTCGGTAGACTTTGTCAGCCGAAGCGAGATCATCGCGAACGCTCTACACCGCGAAATCAAGCTTCTACCGGTATGCATATTAATTTGCCTCCCTCCAAAACGAAATCTGCAAATGCACGACAAATTAACGATCTGAAAAGTGACTCGACAATTCCGAGCGTGATACACAGGGAACTATATACGGACAATCCTGCGTTAGTAGAGGTTACAGTGAAAACGCACAATGCTAATCCACGGTCACAGTGTAATAGTAGATCTACTAGTCGGTCCAGGAGCCGAGAACCTTGGTCAAAGCTTTTAAAACAACGTGCAAGCAGCGAACAGTTACCATCATTTCATACTTTCGATCCACTCCGAACAATACACTTCTTAGCAAGGGAACTGCATGCAAAATTAGTGGATTCGAGCAGTACGTACTAATAATATCAACTTTACTATCCTCTAAGAATACATTCATGTATTTACAGGTGATCGTGCTATTTTACAAATGGTATCAGAGATGCAACAAGCGTTAAATCGTGTGCCTCCCGAAGTTGCATCAACAGTTATGCTGCACCCTCCTCGTGATGATCCAAGAAAACCTTCTTCTATAGATATTAAATCGGCAAAGAAAGGTTTACAAAAGGAATGTGATCTACCGATTGATGAGAAGCTCATATATTTTGTAAAGCCACCTTCTAAAGAAGGAAGCTCTCAAACTCCGAAAAATAATTACGAGGCTGAGAAACTACAAAAACATCTCGAGGAGAGTTCTGCCAAGATAGAGGCTGCGTGTAAACAGATGGAAGCTGTTTGTACTCGGTTAAAGACTGAAAAGGAGGAACTGGAAATTATGTTACGAGCTGAACGGGAAACTGTTAAATTTTTAAGGAAACAAATGGAGAACTGCGATGCAGAGAAAGTATGTACGAATTGTTTAATTATCAAGCTCAAAATTCATACTAGAAATACAAAAATATAAAAGATAATTAGTTATTATCTTAAATTACACAAGTTCTGGTTGAGAACAGTTGAAGTTTTGAAAATCTATAAGGGGAAATCATTTTCTTTAAATACAACAGCAAGTTTATATAATATGCCCACCAAAATTGTTTTAAAATCTTTTTTAGTCCAATTGTATTCTCCTTTTAATTATTATTGGTAGTTCCAACACCTATTTCTTAATTTTTAATTAGTGAGTAAGCGCCATTAAGTGATTTCGTCAACAGCATAGCTTCTCTTATATTCTCAATTTTACTTATGTAGCATACTTACGTAATTATATCTCTTCCTGTGTTTACAAAATATTAATCAATTAAACGCTCAAAGCAAGCTTCCTTTAATAATAACAAAAAACATATTTTTTATTTCCTTTCCTTTTTTATCACTTAGACCGAACAAACAAACAACAAAATACAAGCTCTACAGCAAGAACGAGACAATTTACAAAGTCAACTGAAAAAGGTGAAGGCCCAATTGGAGACGCAGCAAAATCTCCCCACCACCGAACTGAAGGCGATGCTTGAAGATTTGCGTAACCAAAAGAGCGAATCCGATGAACAAATCGCTCTTCTGAATCACCAATTAACCTTAATCAGCATGGAGAAGGAGAAGTACGTTGCCATACTTTCGGCTAGAGATCGTCAAATTAAAGAAATCAGGGCGGAGATGACGCAGCTCCAAGAGGTTGTCAACGAGCAACTGGTCGAACTCCAGGCAGCGCCTTGCTCCTCCATTCCATCGACTGCATCAAATATGACAAGTAAGATAAGAATGTTTTTTCACCAATGTACAGTAGCCCAGAACCAATGGAATTTAGCCAAAAATCTAAAAATATTATTGATAATTGAGATTAAAAGATTTTTAAGAAAGATCGCATTTCTTAGCGCCTAAAGTAGGTAATTCAAGTTTTGTTTATTTCTTAAGAGTTCTCAAATATCTAATTTTCTACAAAAGGCATTACAGATGTTCCATATGTCCGACAATGTTATGGCGGCTTCAATTGAAATTATATTAGGAATTTTGTTTGTTAATTTATAAAGAATATTTCATATAATTCATGTTTATTTATAACTCAAAAATGGCTCATTTGCGGTCAGTGTTTTATTAAAATATTTTGTTCAGAATTAAGTCAAGTGTTCTCAGAGTGAATTTGACTCACCAATTCTTACTAGCACAGCCTATATTTGTATTTTTCGATTTTTTGCCAAAATTAATGTGCATCTAGACTACTGTACTTAGTGCTTACTGCAACTATACTTAAATCAAACTATTATTGTTAAAAAAAAATCGGTTAATTATTTTACGTAACAGACCTTTTGATTTCAGGATTGAAATCACACTCGTAATTACTATATTCGCCATAAAAATACTTCCACATTCTCATCTACCCCTTGCCTATTAGGTGAACAAGCGTCGTGGACCGCCGTTAAAATAGAGAACACAAAGAAAGCAGCAGAAAACGTAGAAAACTTAACGCCATCCTCGATTAATACCGACGAATCTACACTAGAACAACTCTTCCTAAAAGATAAAATGCCCGCGAGTTCGTTCAAGGAGCTGCCTTCGGGCGATAGCAGCGGAACGACTGTCATGGAAGAAGTAAAGAAGGCCATGAGGAATCGACAAGACGCATTGAAAGCACAGAAAATGCATGCCGTAGTAAGTAACCTACAAGAAGTCAAAAGAAATCTGTTACATTTAATAGGTATATTAAAAAAAAAAAAAAACAATCCACTGCCATTGCCAAAGTTAAACACTTTTAAAAACCTTGCTTCATGTTGTTCTGTCACTATCTCTAATTAACTAAAAAATCCTTACTCTTTTTCAAAAAAAACATTTAATTATTGCGTGCTTTTATTTTAATAACGCAACTCAGCTCTGGATTCAATTTCCATTTCCCAAAGCCCGTGTAAATAAGCCTTCCATCGGAGTATAGCTCTCTTTTTTTCTCTCCCGACAGAGACCGTCCGATACGATCGGCAGCTCGATGATGTCGGAAGTTCACTCTAACATCAGGGATATGTTTGCGGAAATTAAAAAACAAGCGATGATGGTAACCGTTCCGAATCCACCGCACAGGATGAACGACGTGGATGCATACGTCGGCGACCAACCGCCAATCACGAAGACGTAATTTTTTTATTGTAATGCTAACGTACTGCCCGAAATCATATCATTGCTATCATCGATACCCTCAATTGATTGATTAGAAAAACTGACGGTGTATAAATGTATTTTTTTGATACTGTATATTAATTCTATTTTTATACATATACGTATATTATATTGTTAATATTTTCGTGATACTCCTGTATATTATTTTTATATGACAAAATTTAAAGAGGCAATAAAAATCCTAATCAAAAAGCGTTATTTTTAACTTACTTAATTTGTTTAGCCTGTTTTTTTTTTTGCATTTATGTACAGGGTATTTCAATATTGGATATATTTCTAAGATAGCATAAAAATAACGGCGCAAAGTAGAGCATGAGAATCATTTCAAAGCACACATTACAATTTTACGCAAGGATCCCAGCCTAACACAAACACTCTCCCTGCAATTCTGTACACTTTTCTTTCGTTTCTTTAATCCACCCAAGTAGTAGATGGCATCTGTTGTTCTGCGAAATAGGCGTTTACAAATGTAATGGCCTCTAAATTTCTGTCCTCCGAGTGAAACTTTGGACCTAGGAAAAAAGTCGCCGGGGGCCAGATCTGGTGGATAGGATCAATTCAATTCATGGCCACTACTGAAGTTGCCTTGGTGGAACAAAATTTTCTTTTTCTTTAAACGCGACCGCTTTTCCGCAATGTCTGACTTCAGGTTGTCAAGTAATTATGCGAAGTATGCCCCCGTAATTGTTTTTTCTTTTTCAAGATGAGTAGCACCTTAAGTTTCCTAGCCGATGGAACAGTCTTCGGCTTTTTTTCATCCTCCGCAGTTCACAGTTTCGACTGTAGCCGCGTTTTGTTATAACGATTCTAGCAACAAAATCTTTTTTTTTATTATGGAATTACGCTTTTATTTGTGGAGACGTATGAAAAACGCTTAACCCCAAATTTATTTATTCTTTATATATTTATACGTGAATTTACAGTAGACAATAAATCAACACGATAAGCATTCCAGATAAATTGTTTTATTGGAAGAAAATATGCACGACAACAACGGCTCTTTGATCCTTGAATTGCCGGAACACTACAGTTGATGCCACATGTGTGTCATAATTAGCTGTGATGGGTGATGACGCAAACGAAGGCCCGCGCACGACGATTCAACTTCCCCATGTATTTCTGTTGCATGGTACAATGTACGCAATACACAAGGAAAATACAGGAGGTAGTCGAATCTTCGTACGTTATCACTAGAGTGAGGACGTTCCGTGCAGTTTGCTAGCGAGTGTTAGTCAGCCAAGCGTCGATCGGACATATGCAGTAGCGTAGATAATTGAAAGTGATATTTTGTTAATCGTCAAGTATGTTTTCGATACGATTGTAATAGGAATTAACGATGATATATTTTTCTAAATGGTTCGTTATAAATTGGTTTCGTTGGCCAGTACTGCCGTCGCTCTCTGGCTATTTTCTACGTGGCGAGTTGCGCACATGCGAGACTTAGCCTGCCACCGAACGTAACGCCAATGACAAACTGCACGCAACGTCGCCACTCTAGTTATCACCCACTATCGCTGGTCATAATAATAGTTTTTTGATTTACAGTAAGGCTAGTAAGTTAATAATTTGTTAATAGTAGTTCTGTACTTCTAATAAAATCTATTTTTCCATTATTTCCACTTAATAAATTGTTACGGGTAGGGTGAAGCACATGGGTTAACTGCAGTCACTACGACTGGAATTCGGATCCAAGTACCAATCAAATGCATAAACAAATACTGGCAGGAATAATAATAGACAGCTGTTTATAACTTTACTACATTGCGCATTCCCCTGTATATTTTTTATCGGCACGACTGCTATGAATCTGTCACAGTTCCAGGCGTGTTTTAAAAATCTAATTCTGTCAATTCCACCAGAATGAAATATAACGCAACTTATGAGTTGGCTTCAAAAGTGTACCGGTGTCTCGGTTTCATCTACAGTTACTAATCGACGCCAAAGCTCCAACTTATTTCGCTTAAACCGCTTTTCGTTGAAGCGTTGAGTGGGTTTCAATAAATAAGAGAAAAAGAATTCAGCTCTATTAGTTAAAACTTGAAAATAATTTAAAAACGAGCAATCCATGGCCTTCAAAATTGTAGCTTGGTATTGCCAATGCAGTGTAAAGGTAATTCCCAAAAATATAGGTTGTCATATCACGTCCACACAGGCAATGACACGTTATTTTAAATGTTTTCATTTTTTTTAAATATATTATTTAGTAAAATGACCTAATACTGTATACTCGTGGATTCAATAACATTACAATCACAATATATTTGTCACAAAAGGATCGGCAACCTCCGCACCGCACAAGTTTAATTAATTAATCTGAGACGGCCGTTTCGAGGATATAAATTATACACATCCGTCTACATGCCGTAAAACTAAGACATGCGAAGAAATACGGACAAATAGACGGAAAAGTCTCTTGTCATTATAGCCCGAAACATAAAACATACGCAGCCTTACCCCCATAAATCAAATACAAAACTGAGAACGACAAAGGTCCGTTCTCTCTGTTCATAAAATTTTTGTTGCTTTTTATGTAAACCGTCTCGTGAGCGTCTAATTCCCGTGGCGAAGTTACATTTTTAATCAATTTCAAGTTTTCTAATTTAATATTATGCCCGGTTTCGTTTATGTGCTGTGCTACACTTGACGAATCTAATCTACCAAAGCGATAGCACCTGATGTGTTCCGGGAATCTGGTACCTATCACTCTTTTCGTTTGACCAATATAGGCTTTATCACAGTCACTGCATGCAATTTTAGAAATTCTCGACCTTTCTTCCAATTTCGGTTTATCTTGGATTGCCAAGAAGGCTTTTAACTGTATCACGCGAACTGAAACATACGTTCATATCTTGACCCCCAAAAACTTTAACAATATATTTGTGTTAATTAGATATAAATGGTATTATAGGTACTGGCCTTTTTCATATTACGAACCGCGGTGTTCTATATATAAAGTAAACGGTGTTTACTTTAAACATTGTCCTCTTTTCCAATTATCAAGCACCACTCGAACCGTGACCTCACAATTAACTTTTTGATTAATTACTTCGTCCACCGCCTTCGCCGTTCTTTCCCCTTCCTCGAATCGTTCGCGGAAAATAATTAATTATGGGAGATTTTTAATTTCATTGTTTCGAAAATAACTAATTAAGACAATCCTCCAACAATAGTTGCGAAAGAATGATCCTGTATAAACAACAACGCGCCCTTTTTCCAAACAGAGGCGTTAGGGGGAAAAGTTTTGCTTTGTGCTAATATTTATGAGATTCTTTAATAAAATAGATTGGTTTTCATGATTTTTAACCTTACATTTTTTAAATTTAGATAAGAATAAATACATAGAAAGGAAACAATTTGATTTATTATTAGAGTTAATGTTAAGATGTAGAATAATTATAGCAAGGGCTGTGGGGTAGTACGGCAAATAACATAAACTTAGCGGCGCTCTCCGTACCACACATGTTTAGTTAATTAATCCGGGACAGTTGTTTCGAAGATACGTTGATCCTCATTTTTCTTAAATAGGTAATTGTTGAGAAAGTGTCAAATTTATTTAATTTAAGTCTATCTAAGTACTAATTGTAGTGCTGAAAATTGTGAATTTAAATAAAAAGGAGCACATTGAAATTTTAATGATGGTCGATTTTACCGATCGTGTTAAAACTCCTGAAGAAGTATGTTATGGTTAAGATTTGCCAAAAACCGCAGATCACAACTAACGAAGGTGTTGCCAATATTGCCATTGAATTAGATGAATCGCCTCAAACTTTTACCACAACTGGCACTAAATCATGGTGTAAGTCGTTGTTCTGTTGTGAAAATATTGAAAAGAGAAATCTTGCCGACGGCTGGAGTTTTGCGAAAGAATTATGGAAACTTGCAATGTAGATGAATATTCTGCAGCTATTGTGATACTTTCTAACGAGCCACCTTTCGTTTAAATGAAGCAACAGCAATCACCATAACTCAAGGTATTGGACAAATGAGAATCCTCACTGGATTGATGAAACCCATACTAAACATCCAGAAAAGTTGAATGTTCGAATGGAAACGAAAACTGGAATGGGGAAAGGTTGGTTCCAATAAGATGAAGCCCTTTCCCACTACGACTACAGACGAATTAGAAGATTCATGACACGGCCTGCACGTTCTCCATTAAATTTTTTCATGTTCCTAATCCCAAATCACGTGTTTACCTTAGATGACCAACTTTACAGAACTTGAGACAAAGAATAGTCGTTGAATATGAATTAATCCGTAGAGAAATCTTGAAAAAACTCGGGAATTTCTTAACAGGTTTGGATGTAGTCAAGAAGTGAACGATGAGCAGTTTGAACATTTGAAATGATTTTGTTTATATTGGATGGTTCTCATTTTGTCACTAATTTTTTACAGATAATGGCACTGAAACAGTTATGAACGAATCCAGAAAAACAGGGTTTATTATAATCCGGAAAAAGTTAAGGGTGCTTCCGATTACTGGAAAAAAATAGGGAAAAAATTAAAGCCGTGATGGCAAATTAGCAATTTTGTTTTTCAAACAACCTTTTTAAATAGGCCGATATCATTTTTAACAAGATAGCAGTAAGCACGCTTCTGGCAGAGTTCACATATTGCGTTATTGGCTCCTTATATCCAATTCATTAACTTTACGCTAGTAAATTATGATTATTATGAAAGAAAATATATAAGTTTTAAAAATATCAGCGAAACGTGATTCAACTACCGCAATATCCCCCATAATTGTTAAAATAATGTAGATTTTCCGATAACACACACCATTCCCCCTTTTTTTTAATCAATAATAATTTTTTAGAATACAAAAGAAAATAAAGGCGGAAAGTACTTTTTGAGGCGGCTTCTTTAAAAAACTCAATTAAATAGAAGTGTAGATGCATCTCATAATTCATATTTAATGTTTTTTTTTTATTTTGTATACAGAAATAACTTCGCCGAGGCACGCAATATTATGCAAATTTTGATGGAACACGAAAGAGATGTTTGGTGCCTCGAATATGTTAAATCATGCTACTTTTTCCCTAATGATTAAATTTTTACAAATTATCATTAACATGCGGAATGCTACAAGAGAGGATACATTTTAAAATGTTAAAGTTTCCCATTTGCATTAGTTTCGCTACATTTAGAATTAATTTAGTGCAGGTTGACCTTCCTATAGCATGGTAGTAGTGACCTCTCAGGAAAAAATTCCCCAACATCTCGACCGTTGGAAAACTCTACGAATACAAAACCTTAATTACGCTAAATATCGCTTTTTGTTAATGAGTATACTTTAAAGTTTGTTCGATTAATCAATTTTCTTATCCAGAATTTTGATTTATATTCATTAACAACGTCCTCCATTCAATTTCATCCGTGTTACAAAGTAATTAACGAGATCTGATGCTCCTAATTAATTTATACTGAGGGTTCTAAAGGTTAGACCGGTAAAAAAGTAAAACAAATACTCTTGAAAATCCCATAAGAAGGTTGTTATCTAGAAGGAAGGAATTAATTCGGTATATATTTCTCAAATGCGTGATATTCAAGGAATAATTACCGAATTCAGAACCAATTTTCAACTTGGTCGTTGAAATCTCCAGATTTTTAGTTATTCTTAACAAGAAAATGTCTAAAGGAATCAGCGAGAATATGAAATGAATGATTTTTAATATCATCTTTACTAAGAACAATGATTTTTAATCTTCTAAATGTGAACTCTTTATAAGATAAAGCCCGACAAGAGTAGAAAGAGAATATGAGTACAAACAGACGTTTTTGTTGTATTTCGAATATATTTATATTATTGCCATTATATGGTTCGCTTAATTTTGTCATTGCATGTATAAAATGTACATTGACCGCTATTTAAATGTAAAAAATGATTTCTCACATATCGCACGATTCTTCATAACCAAGCCACAATACATGATTTCATAAATTTTCTAGTTTCTAGTTTAATCGAGTGAATAATTTATCTCTTTTTGGAGGAATTTTAACGCTAAAAGGAAAAAAGGGAGTTTTATTTGAAAAGAGGGATTTTTTTATTTAAGGACATGGACTATTCTTTACTTCAGAAAATAGAAGCTTTTTTCTTGTAGTCGACAAAATTGAAATAAAATTTTCTTGAAAAACCGAGTGATTATTTTTATTTTTTTAAATATTTGGGGTGCCACCTATATTCGGTAAATTTCCTCAAATGCGATGTAATCCTTCAGTACAATTAAACAAAACGTACCTCCAAAAAAAGGCTAAATTTCAATACCATTTTAAAAGACGCAAAATTTGCCACTTTGATGATTTGCGCGAGCAATTTTACCTATTAAATCCCATCTCACAACAAAAAAGCAGGAGAGGGAATTTTCTCGCCGGGGAGCGGAAATTTTCTATTAAGTTAGTCAGCAACACTGCACCCTTCATACACTTTCTAAATAGTCAAAAGTTACTAAAAAAATTCGTATTAAAATGGAGCTACAGTTGCTTGCAGTTTCAGAAACAATGGAAGGATTTTAAATAAACATAACTAACAAAAATGATTGCCTGAAGCTTGTTTTAGATGTCACGATCTATTGGCCAACTAATTGAACAAGTCCATCGGTAGAAATATGCTGCGTTCTACAATAAATTGGACGATTTTTTAACGATCCTAAGTACTCGTTTAGTTTCATTAGTAGTTAAACGGGTAAATTATTAAATAGGAAATTTTCATCCGCTTTTGTCAAATATGTTAGCAGTTTTGGACACGGATATAGCGTATTTCGGTTAGTTAATTCAAATTATCCATCGTAAATTTTCGAAATTTCACCTTACTTTTCTTTGAAAACACTAAACAAAATCCGTAGATACGTTTCGGTATTAAAAGAGTTAAATAAGAAAATCGTGGCAAAAATAGAGCATGCATAAATTGCCCAAAAAATCGTACGATTTTTGCTGTTTTACGCGTTGCTATAAAATCAGATCGATTTATTCAATTAATTGGTCAATAAATCGCGACGTGTAAAACAAGCTTAAGCGCAGTTCCTACTTGCACCAGCATTGTCAAAATAAGGAAAAATACCCAAAATATTAGATCGGGTTTATTAGACTGCAGAATATAAAATGGTGAAAATGCAAGGACGAAAATTACAGTAGTTATTGCTAATTTATATGCAAACGCGGTAAAACTGCGTACATTAGTAGCTATATTTAAGATAACTTCAAAAATAAATTCTTTAGATAATGTATTTATACGCATATGCACAGCTGAAATAGGCATTTTATATATCCAGAAATCAACCAATTTCACGTTTGGAACTTGATTAAAGTTAAAATGAAGATATATTATTATTTCAATTCCATTCACAGAATTTTGCAGTATTTTTATATGCAATTCCAAAAGAGAATATGCATCATTTGAGATTAATATTCAAATTGCCACAACAAATTTCAACATTTTCCGACATTAAAACCATGAAATCCAGTAATATCAACATTTTCAAAAATGCTACCCCTAATGCTAGTAAGCATTTAAAGATTAATAACAAAGTATGTAGATATGTTAAAAACAATTTGTCAAGATATGGTGGTAAAATAGTTATCTGAAAATCAAATAAATCTTATAGAACAATGTATAAAACGAGCGGTTTATGGATACTAAGAATATTGTCGTTGAATTTTCAACTGAACACCAATTTCTATGTTGGATAAGTGATGTATGTACGTGAACAATCATAAACAAGAAACCTTTTAAAAACGAAACAAGGGTTGAAAATCGAAAACAGCTCTTTGAATTATATTTAAATATCGATGAAATTCCGAAACATAGACTGCCGATCGCGTGTGGTAATATGCACGTTAAGATATGTGTTAAGGTATTGTCTGTGCGTGGTATGGAAAGTTTTTTTACCTGCAGGGCTGTCCGCCACTGGTCCCTGCCACTCCTGCGGGCCCTTCGTTCCCGGTCACATATCGCACCACATGCACCACTCTCTAACACCGCGCGTTGTGTCAGTCTCATTCACTAAGTGTGTTTTATGTGCGGCGACGCCCCAACTAAGCCCACACGGTTACACAGCGGACAGCAGGTACGACGGGCTGTGGCTGCACTCGCTCCTCTCGGCACTGCGCGTTCCCCCAATCAATAGCCGGGCCGGGACGCGGACTGAGGGCTCCCGCTAGGCGAGTCGCGCCCTTCCATCCCTGCAAGCTCCGTCCACAGATGTCGCCGTCGTACGCGCGAGTTACCGCCACCGCCAAAGACCTCTCTGATCCGGGAAATCAATCCTCCTTTAATAGTTAGCCCGAAGCGATTGTCTTCGATTGAACGATGATCAGATTGCGATTACGAAACCGAGCTGACGACGATGACGCGGTGTCTTCACGTCAGACGGAATTAACTCCGCGTATCGCTGTCAAAACGGAAAAAATCCGCCCTCGATATCGCATGCAGCGGACGGAGAAGCATGCTCTACAATCTATCGGGTTTTGCGTATCTGAATGATCTTTTGAAATGATGTAAGATATACGACTCTGGTTCGTTTACTTTGCGTTGAATTTAACAAATATAAGTAATTTTCCAGGTTATATAAGTCAAATATCCTTGATTTTATTAACTCATTACATTTCCAACGTATTATTTTATGTTCTGACAAATTTAAAAAGAAAAATAAAATGATGTTAACTGTACATATTAGACCTAAACGTGTTCCGGGTTCGGAGCGTGTCATGGTCAAAGAAAACTCGCCGTTTCGCCCACAATCATATGGCACTTCCTCAGGAGACGAAAAGGTGGTAGGCAACAATTGTCACGGTAACTCAACGTGTAAACCATGCTAGAGGCGAAACTAACTAAGCAGGGAAACAGTTGATCTCGGTAACTCAACATTTGAACCATGCCGGAGGCGTGAATCAACTGCAGTTGATGCTGGGTTGCCGTAATCAACTGCTTCCCGCTCAGCTAGCTTCGCCTCTGGTTTACACGTTGAGTTACCGTGCTAACTGTTGCCTACCACCTTTCCCTCTCCTGAAGAAGCCCCATATAATTATGGACGAAACGTCGAGTTTTCGTTTAACCATGACACAGTCCGAATCCGGAACACGTTTAGTTTTAACTGACTCTAGCCGTGGAAGCCTACGTTATTATTTCATCTGTACATATGTTTGTTTCAACCACGATTCTGTGACGGTCCGGTACATGCGCATTAAAAATCGCGTTCCAACCAGCTAATGTACCGCACGCTATACGATAACGAAAGCGTTCCAACATAGAGAAGAAAACATACTTCCACGAGCGCGCATCCAATTTTCCAAAATTGAAACTTTGTGAGTTTGTAGACTGTTACAATGGTAATCTTTTAGGTACCCAAACGCCCCATTTTTGGGGAGCTGAACCCTACCCTGAACAATTTACGTCAATATCTCCCAAACTATGAGAAATATTATTCAATACTCCTTTTTAAGAACCGCCCACCACCCCTCATTTTTTTCAAAAACCAAAATTTCTACTGGCTGAAAAAATATCAAAGTCACGATGAATTTGTACATGTGTATTAAATTTGCCCTAATTCGTTTCAATGTGGTGGTCAGTTCCCTCACCGCGCTGCATATGATGAAATGGGCCAATAAAATCAAATCTTAAACAATGAAAAGTACGAGTATTTTCAACTTTTCTTGATGAGAGCACAGATACTATTGATACCGCTCAATTGACTGCAGAATTGACGCGAAATGTAATTTTATTGAGGAATACTGCTTACTATTCAACCTACGGAAGATACTACAAGAAGAGAAAACTTATGAAACATAACCTGGCTTTGTGACCTTGTATTTCTTGTCGATGTTACAACTCTTTTTAATGAATTAAATTCTACGTTACAAACTCAAAAACAACTGGTTTATAAACTTTAAGTCGTTTCTGACGTCCCAGTCGACTCTGGAAGAATCATCTAAAGATAGGAAATAATTACCATTCTCGATCCAATTCCTGATGAGACACTCTGTATATAATTACAGTTATTTTTCTATTGCAACGATTTTTCTGGCCCGTGAGTACCCTGTATGTGAAATTCACATGCAGGCACTCACGGTCCACGGTCTTGACTAATTGTAAGTTGCCCAGACCTGATTGAGACAATAGCATACAGTCGCCAGTTAAATAATTTTTCGTATGAGTACTCGTGAAGATGATCCATATCGTGAAGGACTATATACTTACAATTAGGAGCAACAGCGCAAGTCTCCAATTAAACCTTGCATATGTGTATTTTAGAAAAAATATTTAAATTTATCACGCAAAGCAGGTTCCAAAAAGAAGTTAAGGTATCCATGCAAGTGTAATGGACAGTGCAGACAACAAACCTTAAGCCAAGAGAATTTCATTTTTTTATGTACATTCTGATAATACATTTTAAATAATTTGCTGAAATAACCTAATTCTTTGTAAAACGTTAATTCTATTTTCTAGATTTCCTTGTCTCGAGGAAAAATAAATGACTGAAAACAAAAAAAACCTAACGCAATAACTTCGTTTTTTATTTTTTTAAGTTGATCTTATATTTCTGAATTTCTTTCGAAATATATCATCGCCGCCAATGAATGCGCACTTGTTTCTGCAGGCTTACTAAGTACAAACATAGGTACAGGTCTATTATTATAGCTTGAAAAAATTGACAAAAAATGAACGAAACTTAGCAATGAAATAAATATAAGCGAAAAAAAACGGGATTTTCTCTGTTTTGTTCACATCGTAGAACCCAAGACAAATAATAACGATCCACTTGGTCGCTTCCCATCTTATATTAAATATATACATTATTTTTGCTAAAATTTATAAAATGTAAAATTCTTAAAAAGAAGGGTGGCAGTTCAAAACAAAATAAATTTTAGACTATGTACCTCCTTCGTGTATTGAAGCAATGTTGTTGAAAGCTTTGACCAAGCTTCAGGTTTTAAAACTTCACTACTTATTACATTTTAAAGCTGGGGCTTACGTTACAAGAACTCAAAATATTATTGTCCTATAGAAGAACATCAACATTGATGGCTTAAAAGTTTAGACGCAATTTTATCGAAAATACATAAAGTGAAGAACGCTCTAAATGTACAGTAATTATTTTTGATATTTCTATATTTTCTTTATCTTAAAAAAATAAGCGTTTGTCACCTTTTTCTTTATTTCTTTTAACTTACTTAAATAAGTAATTACAGATACAAGAAAACAGTTTATTATTTTAATGAAAAAGAAAACAAAGGAATGATGCAAATTATAAAAATTATATCCACTGCGGTTAAGCGGCAAAAACGGAAATTCATATCTTATCAAATTGACGCTGCATTTCAACTTATTAAACTCAGTTACTCTTGGATTTCCAAGATATTCGCGTCTAAAATATTCTTTAAAGACCAACACTTATCTTTAAAAATGGAAGAAGTAGAAATACCCGTTCAAAGATGTTTATTCCGTCAATCTTCCGTCGAAACGAGGCTTACACCTGTGCCACCTTCGGATTCTTCCTCCGACGAAGAATGCAACGAAGAAATCAAGAATATAATGACGCCTAAAGTAATCGAATCGGTACTAAAATCACCGGATGAAGACCAAACGAAAAGTGCTTTCAAAAACGAATTGAGTAAAGCTCTGGGAAATAGAACTCAATTACAAAGAAATACGAATGCTAAAACAGTGGAAACGATAAAAGAGGAACCAGCGGTTAAACTGCCCGAAACGAACGAGAAATATAATCATCCAAAACGAAGATCCAGCGGTATCTTTACGAAATCCGAAAAGAAATATAATGAAAAAGATAAACGGAGATTTTCGGGAAGCGGTACGTTATTTTATAGATTTTAAATTCTACTCAATAATTTCTGGTAAAATACGCAAATTGATTTTTTTCTCCGGTTTCCGAACTTATGGTTCCATCTGTCCGACATCATCTCAACTAATTAAGATTTCTTCATTTTCCAATTATTTGTTTATGATGTCATTTTCAGAAATAAAATTCATTGACAGTAACACTGAATATAAAATGGCTACGTTAAGACCAAAATCGCCTAAACCATCGGTACCAGCGAAGCCAGAAAAGGAAGAGTCCATCTGGGATAAAATTGGCACATTAGGAAGAAAAAAGCGCATCAAAGAAGGTACAGATAAACTTAAGTAATTTAATAGAAACGATTCTTATGTCACTCCATATAAGGATATTTTGTTGCTCTAGTAGGCGTGGTTGTAATAAGTTTCATTTTTTTTAAATTCGCAATTGTTTTGTTTTTAACCTGTATTTACTTCTTGCTTAGTTCAAGAAGCTGAAGCCGTTCAGGCTGAAGGGAAAGATTCAATTGAAACACCTGGAAACCCTGTTTTTCCAACATTATCCCCAGAAGAATATGAAATGGGTATGTCTTCTGAATAATTACATAAAATTCAATTTTTAAAACATCTTTTATAGAAGAAAATGAAGAGAGATGTATGGTTGATCAAGCCGCCTTAGATGACCCTAAAGTCCAAGAACTAATAAACGTTCTAATGGATTGGATAAATGATGAACTAGCTTCTCAAAGGATAATTGTGCAAGATCTCGTGGAAGATTTATACGATGGCCAAATTCTGCAGAAGTTACTAGAGAAGCTGACAGGTGAAAAATTAAATGTACCGGAGGTCACACAATCAGAAGAAGGTCAAAAACATAAATTGAGTATTGTCCTGCAAGAATTTAATAGAGTATTGAAATTACCACCTAAATCGCAAAAAAAATGGACAGTGGAATTGATCCATTCTAAGAATATAGTTGCCATTTTATATCTTCTAGTTGCGTTGGCGAGACATTTTCGAGCTCCAATACGTATGCCTGAACATGTATTTATTAAAGTTATAGTAGTACAAAAAATTAACGGAATATTATCGCCTAAAACTGTTGAGGAAGCAGTAACCTCAGCGTACGATGATATTGGTATGAAATGTGAACGAGATGCTTTCGATACTTTATTCGATCATGCCCCTGACAAGCTTCAAGTGGTGAAAAAGGTAAACGAATCAAAAGTAAAAAAATAGGCTTCGTTTATATCATTTGAAAATATCCTCTTTTAGAGTATGGTGACGTTCGTTAATAAACATCTTAATAAGATTAATTTAGAAGTAACAGAGTTGGAATCACAATTTAGCGATGGCGTTTATTTAATATTACTTATGGGACTCTTGGAAGGATTTTTCGTTCCGTTGTATTGCTTCCATTTGACACCAAAAGAATTTGACCAGAAGGTACACAATGTAGCGTTTGCTTTTGAATTGATGGAGGATGTTGGCATATCGAAACCAAAGGCTAGACCAGAAGGTGAGAATCAATATATAGCTATCTGTGTTCCTATCCTAATTTGTATTTCTCCTACAGATATCGTCAATTTGGATCTTAAATCAACTTTAAGAGTTCTATACAAATTATTCTCCAAATATAAGGATGTTGCGTAATACCAACCGAAAAAGATATTAAAACTCTTAGTGCCTGATACTGCCTTATTGTAACCATGTGAATTTTTATTAATACATATTTAACAGTATTTTGTACTCCGAAACGTATAGGATTGGAGTTTTGCAACGATTGGTTGGGCATTATTTTATTTTGTTGGACTACCCATTGTGTCCAATAATATTCATCAAGTACCGATTGCTTAATTTACTACCAATTTGTTATTGTAGATAGAAAGATGAATTTAAACTATTTTATGTGAATACGTATTAAAAAATTTTGTTGTTCAGTAAAATAATTTTGTTAGTTGTAGAGGCTCAAGCTTGCAAAGTGTATAAGGTTTTCTAATAGCGAATTCAATTTGCTGTAATGACTATGTACTGAAAACATTTGTTTGCAATTTGTGTGTTTGGCATATGATACCTGTGAGAATGATTGACGCACTGTTGTAGTGACGAGCGTTTTATTTATCGAAAAACTGCTGTACCGATTGCAGCAAACTCAAAAAATGAGAAATCATCGAAACTCGGTTTATTCAATTGCAGAGCGTCCTGAGCACACATAAATTCGCTATTATATTCATCTCTATCTACAAAAAAAGAAACTTATTTTTACCTACAAACTACTAGTTCTACTTGTTCCCTTTCCTGAAAAGTATAAAACTACATTTACTGGTTAACAACGAAATCTGATGTAATAGCTTTGCAGTATCGGCAATATATCCGCGAGACTCGTATATATACCACAAAGAATCGTGTCATCTTTCGAATCACATGTTTATCAGAACAAAGATTTTAAAGTTGTACCAACTGCATCGGTTTTAGGAACCGTTCGCAAATGGTGTAAACGCAAGGCATACGCACTGTTAACGAACTGATTCCCGAACCGTGCAAAAACCGCTAAGTAGAACAGCTACCGGCTACTCTGTGCGGTAGAGACATTGGATGCGATGTATACAAAATGTACGCTGTGATACGTTTGTAGCTATTAAATCAGATTTGGTTGTCAACCGGTGTATCACTTTTACTATCACTATTTAGAAAACTATGAGTTTCAATCCAATTCCATCGAATAAATATAAATTCTCCGGAATTCAAAGTTCTTCTCTTTCTATCAAGGATGCTTTTCACTAATCTACTTTTAACGTTTTTAACGAAATAATCCATTTTTTAATGTATTGTCTATATCTCATACTATTAAAATAAGCGACGATCTTTTTAAAAGTCTACGTTCAGCATTTGTCAAGAGGTAGCGTCAAACCAGTAGAAATATTCATGTTAACAAGCAAGCAACAATGCTTATACGTTAAGATAATGAAAGAAAATTTATTTAAATCCATTAAATTTTGTTTGACAAATGCGAAAACACGTAGATTTTTTTTATTGGGCATGCGTTAATGACAATTTTTTTTACCCCAACGCCTCCATCTACACTGATATTTTTTTTATTTGCAAGCCTTAGTTTTTTATACCGAAATTAATAATGCAAAATCTAAAGGAACCTATCGAATATAGTTACTGATTTTTAATTAGTTAAAAGTAACATGCGAAATAGACTCGGGGTTTTAACTTTTTTTTTGAAAAATGGAAACCAGGGGTGGGCTAAGGTTTAAACAAGCCTTCTAAGCTGAAAATTATTATTTTCTTTTATAAATACTAATAAATCTAATAATCAACAGCTTCCTTACTTATTGAACGTTTTTTTAATTTTTTTTTAGCAGTTCCAAAAAATGTAAATTTTTTAGCTTGTAAATAATAGTCACTTTTTTAAGTTTTCACATTAGCGCTAAATATTGTTAGTATTTTTTTTATTCTAACGTTACTGTTGAAACACTAAAGCGTAATGATTTAATAAAGTCTAAACCAATATATCGCCAAAAAAACATCTAAAACAACATGATTTTAAATAGTTTAACAATGTTTTTGTTGTATCATTCTATCTTCAACTGCTACTTTGTTAATAATATACCTAAATGTGCCTTATCGAAATAAATTAATTTTTGATTATGGCGACGGCCTAATTACGACTAATTTAAAGAATCCTTTTTAATACAAATAATTGCTATCCCCGTGATTAAAATTAATTAGATAGACGTTTGTATGAATTGAACACCAAAATGTATTTACTATAAAGTCGTATTTCGATTACCCGATGCTATAATGTTATTTTTAAAGTGCTATAATCATAGGCGTAGCCAGAGTTTGGTGAAGGGAGGCCAATTAGAGTCGATAATTCGGAGATTTTTGTATGACCGGCAATAAGAAACAAAAGTGGAATTATTTCAACACTGCCCCCCGCTGGCTACCCTCGTGGTTATAATGCACTTGAAATGATTCTCTTTTTTCACCGTTTTTATTATTATTTATTTGATTTGTTCTAGTAGCTATTGATTGTAGTTCAAGGTCTTTATTTTCTTTTAACATTTAGCGCGATTAGGATAAATAAATGTATATTTACTATTTAAGTAAACCCATTTATGAAATTCAAGGTATATCTCCTTCATTCAGGAATGATCCGATTCGACTCAAATTAGGCTACTTGTGAACCTTTAAACCGTGAACATTCACCATCCGATGTTTGATAGTTATTTATAGATGTTGAAAGCTAATTGTATATAATTTTATAAATGTATATTTAATGAATATTATTTATATAATAAACCATTAAACAAATTAACAATTCGTCTTGATGCTCTTTAAGATCTCCAGTTATACGATGTGCACACATTAAGTGGCACATTTCCCGATTGGTAACCCACTTTTGTTATTTACCTCTTACATCATTCGCGCCAAGAATTGTGTAATGCTAAAAATGTATTGTGCTCGTAACTGGCTATATTTTCTGTTCGAAACGAAGCCCGTTTTTCAAACTCGCGGAAATTATACTTTCTACGTGAATACATTTATGACTGAACAAGAAGGTAAAATAGTTTCATCGACGAATTATGCAATATGTTATATAAAATATGTTATAATATCGCTGTAAAACGGTACCTGGTGCGCAAAAGTAGTATCATAGTATGTTGTGTTCTGCTTATTTGCTCTTACGCAATGACTTTCTCCAAAGTATCCGAACCTCTACAAGCAGTGGCGTTGACATATTTGCCGTAAAAGTATAAATATGTAAGATCCTAAAGTGCCTCTTCAAATTATTTTTAATTTATTTAATCTCTCGCAAAGGAAATTTTCAACAAAATTCTATATTTAAAACCTAAATCTGTAGAATAAAGAAAATTTCGCTTGACAGATGTGCTCTGGCAGGAATACAAAATCTATTGTGACTCTCGACGCCACTGTGCAACTATTAGATATTTTATCTTCGCCGAAGCGGACCATTAAACTTCCAAAGAAAGCTGACGTAACGTTACATTGCATAATTTCCCCCTTACTTAGCTCCAAGTAGGAAGTATAGAACTCAAGAAACGTGTTTCAATACGAATGTGGAACAGCTAGTTTTCTCAAGTTATTACTGTATGACATTGAACTTGAAGCGATGTGTTCCTTTCAACCGCCAAGGAAGGATTGACTATTTGTTTGCAAAAATTGGCCTCATTCATTTACAAAACGATGCATGCGATTATTGTTTTATGATTTAAATTTTTCTATATTCATAGTTAGTTTGATTTCCTTATTTTTCATGTGCAGATACCTTCTAATTGGGCGAACGCGCGGCCCCCCTTATGTAGTTATTCTTGATCTTTTGCCTTATACCATTATAGCATCGATGTATTTGGATCCCCGACCTATTTTTCCATACTTCCCTATTCTGTGCTTTTCTTGTTAGTTCTTCTATTGTTTTTTTCCTCTTTTTTTGTACTATTTCGGTATTTCTGTTTTCCATACTCTTTCTCCGCCTTCTTTCTTTTCTCTTTTCGGGCCTCTTTGCTTTCGCTAACTTTTCTGTTATTTTGTAATTCCCTTAATTTGTTACCATGCGCCATGTTTCGCTTCCATATTTAAACGAGTTTTACGCTGAACAATTTTTGCTTCAATTTCTAGAACTCAGTGAAATATGCTTAGATTGTCTCTCTGTTTTAAACCCCTGTTGGATGGTCTTCCGTTTATTCTTACTTTACCCGTGACTATTTTGTAAGTGCTCTTTACCTCATTATGAGCTGTATCGAACTTGGCTTTTAAATCTATAAAAACCAGATATTCCTCTTTTTCCTGTTCTTTAGCTCTCTCTATTTACTCGATCTTTCTTACTACACAAATATGCTTGTTCGTCCAATTTGCCTCCCAAATTTCTTCTTAGTTTTCTTCCATTATCCTTGTGTGAGATTTAAAGACCACTGATGCCAGGCTATTGCTCTGCAGTTTTCACATTTCTTTTTATTGACGTTCTTGTACACTGGAATAATTAGACTTGTCTCCAATTCCTTTAGTATTCTATTCTCTACCCATGCTTTTCTGAATATGTATCTTAAAAAATATTCTGCTATGGAACCTACCCATTTTATCATCTCTGGCCCTATCCTGTTACCCAGCTCTACTTTTTCTATCTATCTTAATCCTTCTTATAGGTTCTGAAATTTCTTCGTCTGTTATCTCGAGTTCTGTATCTTTCTCCTCCCTAACTATTTCGAGTATTTGTGTCTCTTCTGTTTTGATTTTCGTCTCGTAATAGTCTTCCCGTACTTGTGATATTTCCTTCTCTTTTAAAGATCTTCTATATTCCATATCTGTTTTCTTTTATTTAATTTTAAGCTCTGTACGTTCTCCAAACTATACTTTTACATGTTTTATATTCCGTCTCTATTGTCTTTCCAAATTCTTTCCTGGTTTCCTTTTTTTTTGCTCATTTTATTGCTTGTTTTGCTTAATTTCTTTCTCTGTTCTGGATTTTCCGTTTGTCATGTTTTTGTCCGTTTTTGTTCCTTTAATCATTTGTTTTACCGTTTGCACCTTTATCTATTTCTATTAACCACACACTTCTGTTACTGAGCTTACACTTCCTACCTCTACTTGTTTCTGCTCTTCTCCTAACTTATCGCCCAGCATTTCTTTGTATTTTGAATCTTATTTCTTCATTTTTTATGTTTCTATAATAACTTTGGTGTATTTCTTCGCTTCTCTTTCTCTTGGTAAGTAAGTAACAGCTTTATTTCAAGTACCAAAATAGGTATGAGACACGTCATTACAAAAAACCAAAAGAACAAAACATACAACAGAGAAACAACATTACATTACATTTTGATGTCTAACATCATAATGAGCATTGTAAAAATTCAAAGATTGAGTAAAAACATTTAGATTTTAGCCATGAATTAAGAGCTCTCCTAAAGCCATTTACTGCAGGTGCTTTCCAACAATTGGTCAGATAGTTGTACATTTTAGTACCTAAAACAATAACAATAACAATAGTATTTTTAATGATATAAAGAGACTTCTACATGAAGTCAGCTGACTAACTCCCTTAAAACATCTTAAAGCTGCTTTCTGCTTAATAAATATACCATTAGCCGAGGAGCTTGATCCCCACAACAATGTTCAGATGCGACTGAAAGTGTTAGGGTCAACTACGTTTTTTAATGATCTAAGTTTAAAGACTGCCTTATTTAATTTAATTGCTAACGATCGACAACGATCTTCCCAACTTAGAATGGCGGCAAATCATAAGCCTAAGAATGTTACCGATTCAGTTGACTTAATCGTTAGTAAATTTCAAGTTTACAAAATCGTTAATCTTTTTGGCAACGTATGAAAAAATTTTCTTGGGATTTTGCACAGAATCATCAGAAAATCCCATCTAATACTATCTAATGGTCTGATTATATTGCTTTCCATTATGATCTGAGCTTTCTGGTCGACTCGGACAACTATTACTGATTCTTCTGATCCTTCTGTATATGTCATGCGGTCCAGTTCTTCATCTTCTGATTCAAATTTATGCATGTAAAAGTTCAAACGCGTTCCATATGGGCTTGTAAACCTATCTGGAGTTATCCTTTAACGCACGTGTATAAACAGGACCAGATTTGCAGAAATAATCAATTTTGAAGTAGAAATGTCTTTCGGGTGATGTCGGCCCGAAAGACATTTCTACTATGGATTACGGTCGTGAAAGCCTACACTCAACAATCAATTTTGAATTTAACTTGCACAGAGCTACAATATTTTCTACTTGATGTTCTTACAAGATCACATAATAAAAGGCGGATGCTTCTCTAACATATTACACAATCTTATTAGATGTTAAAACATGTTCCATTTTTTAAATTGGACGAAAGTGAAAAATGGTTCGACTAGGTAAATGATTCATATCTGCGGTAGCTATGCGCGCGTAGTGGGGATTCGCAGCAGAGCACAACAACCATAGTTTAAAAAGAGCTTTTGAATTTTGCGCGCATACAGTATTTGTTAAACCTGTGCGATTATTGTTCGAAAATCAGGTAAGATCCCAAATTTTTCTAATTTAATTTTAATCAGAACCGTTCTTGAACTCGAATGAATGTTGTAATTAGAAACACATTTTATATTGTCACTTATTAAAAATTTTTGGAAGTATTTTTGCTGCGCTTTTAAGTTTTTGAGGAAATGTTTATATTAAAATCCTAACTTACAACATCTATTCCATTGTTTTAGCCCCCTTTTAATAGTTTAATTTTTTTATTCTTCTGTGAATTATACATTGAAAGAAAAAATAATTAATATAAATATAATTGTGAAATATAATTTAATATAACATAAAAAAGAAAGTAAAAAAGATATACCTCCTTCGAGCCGGATTTGAACCAGCGACCTATGGATGTCTATTGCATATCAATCAACTACAGTCCACCGCTCTACCAACTGAGCTATCGAAGGATCTTGTATACAGATTTATTTGTTTTCATATAAGAGGAACCTAAAATTAAATGGATTTTAACAATTTAAAATTATTCTTATAAAATTAAAATTGTTTAAATAACACTATTTGTTAATATTTAAACAATTTTAATTTTATAAGAATAATTATGGATTGAAATAAAAAAAATCCATAAAAATTTTATTTTTTACTTTACAACTTTTGATAGTTGAAACGAATAATTTGCCTATTTCTAAAGATTAATCTTGAAAAAGGGGGAATTTTCGGTTGAAATATTTTTTGTAATAATGAAATATTCAGACTCTTTTATATAACAACATATTCATCTACGTATACGTAACGCGTAATAATTTAACATTTAACCGTAGTCCTACTGTATAATATCGCTCGTTTCAAAGACGGAAGCGTGACCTACACTCTCTGGGTTTTTCATGAGTTCAATGCTTGTATAACACATTACATAGGAAATGTAGGCTGGACAACGTGTACCATTTTCTGTTGACCGACTAACCACATCTCTGCCATAATAGTTACATAATCTACAGACGGCTACATCTACTTTCTCCAAGTATTTACTAAGTAAAAAAAGACTTCTACTTTCATTTATTCCTCAAATGCTTTACGCTATAATTGTAAATAATATAAATTATTTTTTTTTACCTATGAATTGACGTAAAAATCTACGTATAAACCGTATCTCCAAAAATTGTTTTTCTTGTAGTTTTTCCAGTTCAAAAATAAAAATCAAAAACATAAATAATGTCTGAAAGAGAATGGGTGTCAGAACCGGACGATTACGTATGCACCCTCTCTAAAGAAACTCAAGAAATTGCGAAAGAAGAGCTTCGTGAAGATGCCAACTCCAGAAAGCAAGCATTGGAAGCCGTTCGCGAATGGATCAAGAAAAATCCCAAAATAGCAAATTGCCGCTTAGGTGAATGATAAAATTACAAAAATCTTAAAAATTCCAGAGTCTAATGATCACTTCCAATTACAGATTCGCGATTTCTATTGAAGTTTTTGAGATTAAAAAAGTACAGCGTGTTGCAAGCGCAGGAGGCTATAGAAAGATACGTCTTGCTGAGGCAGACTTTTGGAATCGCCTTCAATCATTTTGACATTAGGATTCCGATGATGGAAGAACTCACGGATTTGGGGTACTTATTCGCGTGCCCGAAACGTGATAGCAAAGGCAGGAGGGTTATCGTCGCTAGACCGGGTTAGTTTCAACAATAATATTTGTAAAATTCTTAATTATTGATTCTAAATTGTAGCAGCCTGCTCTTGGATTGGGCAAAATAAAAGCCAGGATTCACGTTTCGGCTTATTTCCCAGTAAATACTTTAATTTCGCAGATGATTTAACTAAGTATTTTCGATAATAGTGAACATTCGGTCAGTGCAATACATGCAATTCTCATCTTTGTTGTTTAAATCATAATCGGCATAATGCAAAAATGGTCATTTGTAACCGTAATTTCTTTAACTTTCAATAATACTTATTACTACTTATGCTACTATTTAAAGTAAATTCTTTAAACAATACCAAAATATAAATGTTAAGACGTTTGAATTTAACTTGCAAACATTTTCCAAAATCCACCTATCGAAATTAAAATTCCTGCTGGTTGGAATCTCGATTTGTAAAAGAAAATTCCTTTTCTGGCTTATTATCCTTGGAGCGTAAACAATAGAGCTATATTACAAGTTAAGCCAACGACGGTTGTAGGAAAAACAGAAATTAACTGTTTTCGTATTTCATTTTTTTTTCTTTCCCAAAATTACTGAAATAATGTAATTTTTACAAAAAGACTCAGTGTAAGGTTTAATCAAATAACAAAGTAATTTCATCAATTAATAATCGTTCGGTCAGTTTTCATCAAAATTCTCGGTAAAGTTGTCAGGTTGTAGCACTGTAGGTAGTGCAAAATGTCATCAAAGAGCACAGAATTTCAACTTCAGTTGCGTCCCTGCATCATGCTACATTCAAAATAAATAGCTTCGGCATGTATTTCAACAAATGCATGCCGAAATATATATATATATAAAAATCATCAAAGGTGGCTATCGAATTAAAACAATCGCCAACGTGATTAAACAATTGCTTTAAATAACGCTAATTTTATAATTGATTTTGAGTGTATCTGCCATCCACGTATCCTATGTCTTGATAAATCTCCAGAAAAAAGGTGATTATTTGAAGAATTCAAATTAGAATTGAAAAGTGAGACACATCAACATAACGTTTATAAATTTCATTTATCAATTCTAAATTTTCGAAAGGGTTTTTTTAGAGACTTTTGAATTTCACGACCCTAAATTTTCATCGAAATAATTTCCGAAAGCTCAACATTTTCGAAAATTTTCTCCACGTAAAACATTAAAAATTGGGCGCCCATACTTTCAGGCAATTGAAAAATTTAAGAAACATTGCTATTGAAATAAGCAACAACTAAGGTAAGTCGAAAAATGCCCAGAAATTGTAACAGAGCGGACAATGGAGATGCCGCTGATCTCCGTAAAAAATTTGGTTATTTCACGAAGTCCATCGACGATAAATTAGAGAGAGCATTTAAACAGTTTCCTAGCATGACAAATTTTGCAAAAGCGTTTAGACGATAGTCCTACCGAAACTTAATGGAAACGATGATTATCCCATTCAATTATTTAAAGATTTAAAACGTTTTATTTTTGTAAAATCCAATCTTTCAGAATTGCTCGTCTTAGTGCGTTCATCGTTAATCAACAATGCACTCATGTGGTTCGGTATCATCGAAATTTTTCCTATTTTTCCCGACGTAAAACATATTCCTTTAGCTATTATAGGCATCAACATAAAAAAAAGTGTTTGAACCCAAGAAAACATAATTTGCCGTGTATAGTGTTTGTTGGAAGTTGATGTCCATTTCAAAATTAAAAATTTCACAACTTAAATTGAAACCTTTTAAGATGTGTTTAACAAAACATGGGATGTCATTATTGTTTAAGTAGTAAGTAAGTTAAAATTCTGAAGAAGACAAATGTATTTTTACCAAAACGTAGGTCTTAATTTTATTTTGTTCAATCGAAGAGTAAGCCACCACAACCAAGAATAAAATATTAAATTAATTAAAACGAGAACTTTCGCGTCTATAAACAATTTTTATCGTTTATTGCATCTCTTCATCCCGTTACTTTTTAAGGAGTATTCGATTTGTTTAAATTTACCAATGCCGATATGTGTCGTATTCATGGGATCGTCTATGAGACTTTAATGGAAGATGAAGAAAATCAAGTTCGTGGGTATGTTCATTTTGCTGATGGGCAAGGCGTTGGTTTCCCGTATTTAACATTATTTACTATAAAAGAAGCTGTCCGTATTGTCAAAAATGGCGAGGTAAGTTATCAAAAATAAATCAATTCTTTCTTCGCAGTCAGTAGGATTCGAACCTACGCTCCCAGAGGGAATCTGATTTCTAGTCAGACGCCTTAACCGCTCGGCCATGACTGCTGTATGAGATCAATTTTAAAATAATATAGATTAATCCGTTCCTCTCGGAAAGGAAATATATTTTTTTAATATTACGTATTTGTTTATGTCCTTAATGTAAGCTTTTAAACAAGATCCAAACCTTCTTTGGTGTCTCTCATTCATATTTCAAATAGATCTTTATATATTTTTAGAAAACTTTACCGATGAGACATAAGGAAGTTCACGTAATCAACGCACACCCATCTATGAAATTCGCTTTGGATTTTGGAATATCTCTAGTATCCGAGAAAATTAAGACAAGATTATATTTTTATACCAGCAAAGAGGAGATGTTGAAGTCGGATATTATCGAGACAGATGTGTTACCAAAAGAATATGGTGGAGAAATGCCCATGGCACAAATGATTGGTAAGTTCTTATATAAATAATGATAGCAAGGACTGTGGCGTAGTATGGTAAACAACACATAAGTATCGGCACCCTCCGCACCACACAAGTTTAATTTATTATATAGTAATATAATAAATAGTCCGGGACGGC
>LR737398.1:303754-344603 GCA_902655005.2 Marronus borbonicus | reverse complement strand
ATTTCATCTTCCGCTCCTCTATTATTTCCATATTCAATATCTTCATCGCGTATTTTGGGTTCGTCGTTATTGTTATCATTATCTTTGCATTTATTTCCTGTTTTGCATCTCGTTTTATTGCTATCGAAAAAAAAAGAGTAATTGTGCATTGTAATTATTACATACGTGCGGAGAAAACTAAATTACTTACAAAAATTCCAAAATAGTTCCTTGCTTCGATGTCCCGGAAACTTCTGCGATTTGCCTTTGTTTGCGGTTCATTGCCTGCCATTTGCTTTTCAATGATTTAACTGAAAATTAACAATTTGTTAAAATTATCGATGCCTAGAAATTTGAGATGCATTCCGTAATACAACAAGATCGGTTTGATCTTTACTTAACTTTTCTTCAAAACATACATATATAAAATTTTATATTCATCTTTATTTAAAAAATAAATGTACGTGCACTATATTATATTAATCGTTTTCTAATAATTGATCGATATCTTTTACTATACCTTTAGCTTGCTTTTGGAGGATACTCTTTTCGCTCCATACATTTTGTCCCAAAATTGCAGAGGCTACATGCTCCCAGGCAGCCTTTTTCATGCGTTCATCTTTATAGGAAGCACAAGTTTTATCATAAATACACGGCCATTTTGTAATTTCTTCTTTAATCTTGTCAAGGTACATTATGCTATGTTTTTGGCAAAGTAAATGCTGTCAATACAATAGTGAAGGTATAACTGGATTAGTAATTAATACCGTTATCTATGCATACCTGCTTTGATAAAGGCTTCTATTTAACGATAAGCAAGCCAATAGATAATGCAATTTTTAAATCAGATTTTTACACGTAATAAGTGTTTATTATTAGAATGTAATGTCAATAATGTTGCTGCCATTTGCAAAATTTGTCGAAATAGAAAAATCAACTACCTCTTCTAAATAAATGTAGACATATTTCCTTCGTTTGCCTCTGTTGAAAAAGTTATCTGTGTATCTCTCTGGGTCCGAGATTGTTAGGTCAATGCATGTTTAGCCAACGATAATTCTGGGAAAACGGCAATATTGCTCGTCTTCATTTTATTTTCTTCAAGTTCCATATGTCCGTTTTCAATTAATTTCTTTCGGCGAACATATAGAGAATAAATTCTATCGTGACTTTACAACAATTTACTAATCAATTAAGTTGCTAAGTTCGGTAGAACATGTTACGGCTGCCGATAATCGCGAGCGTCAACTCGTTAGACATTAGATAGCGAACTTTAATGGCTTATTACAGGTTGTAATATGGTATTTTTAAAGAAATATATCGTATCTGAAAGTAATTTCAGATATGATATATTTGGCTAAGTGGTTTATTTTCAAAGCAAATGCAAGCGTTGGCATGTAAATATTTTACCTCAAGACAAAGAATTGATTCGAGGTTTCTGTTTCTTGACGCGCTAACGTAGAGAGGATGCATAAACGTTAAATTTTGAGATTAGTTTTTTTTTATTCCATCAATTTATTTTCGCAAACGGTATTATTTTGTGATTTACTCTTTTAAACTGCTGAAAAGGCACCTAGGTAAAAATTATCCCTTTATTGTATAAACAATTCATCAAATTTATAATATTATTATTTATTACTATTTTTTTTTTCCTATTTGCAGATACTTACTGTAATTCTTCTTTTCAATATTCAGCTAATAGAAGTATAATTTTATTCTAAAATTCTTGAATATCTGTTGGTGATTAGATTAAAAGTTGGTTGCTCAGATTATATTATTACTTAAATCCTATTTCAGTCAACCAGAATGGGCTGTGCCTCACCATACGAAGCTAAAGTATACACAAATGTTTAACACAACGGATCGGACAAGGACAGGATTTTTATCTGGAGCCCAAGCAAGAAACGTTATGATGCAAACCAAATTACCACAAGCTACCTTGGCGCAAATCTGGTAAATATGTAACAAAATATTCTTCGCCACTCCTAGGCCTATACCCCTTTTCGATTTTCCTTACAAATAACTTTTCACAACTCTGCTAGCATGTTTAGGATCATTCTCTTGGTGCAGCATAAGTTCGGACCAATTATGTGGTAAACACACAGTAGAGAATTGCGATAATGCAATTTCATTTGAATCACGTATTCATCCATTAGCTGGATAGGGGGATACAATTTGCTAGTGGAAACATTGCTTGAAAGCTTTTGTGTTCAGTGCCTAGTTCTTCTATACCACGATGTCCAGGAACGTTATGCAAAATAAGTAATGCTTTCGGAGACAAATTCAGATCCTTCATTTTACTTTTAACTTCAGGTACAAAAAATCATGCAACCACTAACGAAAAATATCTATTGTAACCCGCCCCTAATATGGGCCCACATTGCAACGGAAGATTTAAACTTCTCTTAAATGCCCCACGTGTATTTGCCATTCCGGAAACTGAGTACCGGAGGCATCAGCATAATGCATGAAAGTAAATCTGTCCTTATTCAGTTTGTCATTTGATACAATTTTTTTGCTTCGCTAGAACTTTCCGAAACAGTTCTCTTTTAGCAGCGTCGTAGACTTGGGAGTGTTAAATCCATTTCTGCTACTTAAATTAAAATTGTTTATTGGCATGGCTCAATAGCAAATTCATCGGTAGATACCTTTTCGAAAATGATGATTTTATCTGCAGCTTGCTCAGATTATTGTATGTTTGGGTTGTCGCAAGTTCGAAATATAGAGGTTATGTTGAATCATTATTGCAGGGCTTTGTCGGATATGGATGCCGACGGTCGTCTAGGTTGCGAAGAATTCGTGTTAGCCATGCATCTCTGCGAACAGGCCGCTATTGGTATATCGCCGCCAGCTACATTACCACCAGATCTCATACCGCCTTCGTTTAGGAGAACACCGAGGACGTCTTCAAGAACGGCGTCGGTTTCGAGCCAAGGCAGTATGCAATTAGATCAGGATGTCGGATCAGCAATATCGCAAAGTAATATTTAGTATTAAGCGAGCGCCCAATGGGTTAACTTTTGTTCTCGGCAATTTTAGATACTTTCGAAGATAAGAGGAAAGAAAATTTTGAGAAAGGTCAGGCTGAACTGGAACGCAGAAGGAAGGCATTGTTAGATCAGCAGCGAAAAGAAGCCGAAGAAAGAGAGAGGAAGGAACGGGAAGAAATAGAACGAAGGGAAAAGGCCAGGCAAGAAGCGGAAAGGAAAAGAATGGAAGAATTAGAAAAACAGATGCGGGAACAGCAAGAGAAGGAAAGATTAGTGGAAGAGGAAAGAAAGCGGCAAGCTGAACAACGGGAAGCGGCTAGAAGGTGAGTACCGCTTGAATTTAATACTAGGTGGTTCTAAAACTATTTAATACGACTTGATTTTATTTGTAGGGAAATGGAACGTCAAAGACAACTAGAATGGGAGAAGCAGCGTTTACAAGAACTTCAGCATCAACGGCAGAGAGAGCAAGAAAACGTTCTCAAACTAAAAGCGAAAAACCAAAGTCTAACAATAGAGTTGTCATCATTAAACGATCAAGTAAAGGAACTTTCGCAGAAAATTTGCGATACCAGAGTTGGGGTGTCCAACGTGAAGACCACCATCGACGGCATGCGTTCTACGAGAGATGCTCAAATGCAGGAAATGTCGCAGTTGAAGAACAAGCTCAAAGAACAGAACGCTAAGTTGCTATCCTTGTCGCAGGAGAAGAGTAAACTCGAAGCTCGAAATAAATTAAACACTCAAATGAACGATACCGAACAGATGAAACAGGCATACGAAAACAAAGAAATCACCATTAAAAATCTAAAGGAGAAGGTGGATGACATGCAAAAGGAAATCGATGGTAAGATGAGCGATATCGAAAACAACAATTCACATCTGAGCGATCTAAAGACACAACTGGCGGAATTAGTTAATGAATGTGAAAGTCTTTATACGGTTTACGAGGAGAAAAAGACCAAAGTATTAGAAATGAAGAACACAAATAAGAACGTAGATTACAGTTCTGCGTGGAAAGACAGCGGTGGTGGGGATTGGGAAGATACGCAAGGCGATTGGCCTGTTGATAATTGGGTAGCCGATACCGCTGTAGCTACACCGCTGCCATCTATAGTTGGGCATACTATTACGATGGCCGGTGCTGTTAAATACAGAGCTTTGTACGCATTTGAAGGTCGAAATTCCGACGAGATTTCGTTTCAACCTGGTGATATTATCATGGTAAGCATGTTTCTTTTCCCTACAAACGACAGATGTAAACAAATTGCACAAGATTCGAATTGGTGGAGTATGATTTAAAAGGTTAAGGAGAAAGGTTATTACCTAAACATATAGATAAAAATCATTTTTGTATATTTCGCCGTTACATTTATTTATAATTTTATTGAGAGTCTATTCTTTAATGAAGCACATACATCTAACTTAGTTAAAAACACGCCATTACCAAATACTGAAATTGATTCATTATTATAGAAGTATGGATTGTGGATTGCTTTATAGGTGCCATTAGAGCAAGCTGGTGAACCCGGATGGCTTGCCGGTGAGATCAGAGGTCAAACCGGATGGTTCCCTGAGTCATACGTAGAACCAATGGACGGCGTAGGTGTTAGAGGTTCCGCCGTACCCGAACCAGTTCCTTCGTACATCGAAGAATTAGAAAGTAAACGTCTCGAGTGAGTTATGTACAATATATATATATCAATAATTTAGAGCTGATATTTGCAAAAAAAGAAAAATCTTAGCAACACTCAGAGAACTAGGACGGGTGCCGCAGTTCCGCCCGGGCGGAAGAAATATTTTGCATAGCCTGTCTGCTTTCCTCTGGCTACAACGCCGCCAAGACTTGTAAACGATTTAAATGTTCATTTTAGAGGAATAGTTGAAATACCCGAAACAATACCTGAAGCAACCGAACCCGTTCAACAAATCGAAGCCCAGGTTAATCAGACGAATTCAGTAGATATACCGGAAAGCGAAATAGAATATTATATATCGAATTACCCATACCAATCGGTAGAGCAAGGTGACCTAACGTTTAATGCTGGGGAGATCATCTCGGTGCTGAGGAAAGAAGGTGATTGGTGGACGGGGAAGATCGACGATAGAAGCGGTATATTCCCTAGCAATTATGTTCAGAAGGTGGACGTGGTAAGTCTTGCATTGTGTTTGCCGTGATTTTGTTTTGTTTTTGGGTTGCCATTTTATCGATTATGTCGATGTTGTGACTAATTTTTGATGAGTTAGAATGCCACTACTAACACCTCGACCACAGCTCCCGTTACCACTGAACAGAATGAGGTTACTGCACAGCAGGAACAGATTCACGATGCCAACGCACAAATGGACAACGAAGTCTGCCAAATTAATGAGTGCAAGGAGATTGAGAAACCCGACTTCGCATCGATGAGTGCTAATTCCCAGGTATTACAAAAATTGTTTTGTTTATTATCTAATGCCGCGATTCTCAAATTTTTGGGAAGATAATAGCTTTGTTCGAAGCTGTTATCTCACAGTGGTTTAAAATCATTCGAGAATTTTTAGTGGCCTATGTTCATCTGTTCCACATTTAATATCGGGCCTAGCTTTAAATAAGTTTATCACAGAGAATTATGTAACTTTGGTAAAAAGAAAACCTACACTGCACATTTTCCTACTTCAAAAATCTGTGATATCATTAAAAAAATATCTGAAAAGGTATTTAATAACTAATCCAGTATTTCCTTGTAATAAAATAATGATTACGCATGCTCAACTGACAGTTTTCCGATGTGTAATTTTAGAACTGCGTAATTTGAACAATACGTAGTACACATGCGCTCTAGAGTTCTAGATTTACGGTTTCGAACAAGCCTAATAAGCTGTATGCATAGTATGCTTTAAAATAAAAAGGATTTTTTTAGATAGCTGTACCGTAAAAATTGCAATATAAATTTTCAGTTACCTATTGCATAGTTTATTGCTGTTATTTCTTTTCTTTAAGTCGCTAAAAGGCAACAAAAAACCAGAGATTGCATCGGTGATCGCTCCATACCAAGCTACGAGTTCAGAGCAGTTGTCGCTGCAAAGAGGCCAGCTGATCATGATTCGAAAAAAAGCAGATTCCGGATGGTGGGAAGGTGAATTGCAGGCGAAAGGAAGGAAACGTCAAGTCGGATGGTTCCCTGCTAGTTACGTGAAGGTATTAAACAGCAGTGGTAGGGCTAGCGGGCGTACAACACCAGTCTCCACGACCAGAATGCAACAGGAAGTGATTATAGGTATTTGATTTTAATTTTAAAATCAAGATTTATGGTAATTTAGTTAGTTGTTTGTAAATTCCGTTCTTTAAGTTTTGATCAGTTGATGCATTTCTTTTTTAAATTAACTTTGAGGTATTCTATAAACAAATAAAGTTTATTAGTGTTAAAAACAATTTCTCAAATTAAATATAATATCACTTCGAGATTTGTGAAGAAAAGAAGTCTAGCGAAATGCTATTTTATTGTAGAAATAATAAATACTATTAAAATGAAAGGTGCGTCGTAGTTGTCGTGGTTGAGAATTAACAAAAGTTACTGGTAATAGATGAGCGAAGAAGCCCCAAGACAATTAAGGTTATGTGTTATACAGTTTTAGATAGTTTTTTCATTGGCCATCCATCGGTAGCGGCCACTGCATAAATAGCAGAACATATTAGTTCGCCTGCTGAATGCTACGTCTCGTGTCCTTGCCGGACGCCATACTACTTAACCCAGGTAGTTAGCGGAAAATTAATGCGCTATAATTATAAAACATTGTCGTCCGCCCCCTTTTCTTTTTGCTATCTTACTAGAAACTTCCTTTATTTTACAGATAAAGTAGTTGCGTTGTATCCATATACGGCGGCTAATCCGGATGAATTAAGTTTCCTCAAGGACGATATAATTAGCGTAACAGCACGAGAAGAGCAATCTTGGTGGAGGGGTGAACTGAACGGTGTATCTGGCCTATTTCCCAGCAACTATGTAGCGCCATTGCAGCAATGTAAGTGTTATTAGCGTTATATCACGATTACATTAGATTCGGTAGGTTTCAACGTTTAGTAAACTCATTTTATGCATATTAATTACTACGCTTTATCGTTTATTCTTTTCTATCTTTTGTAGGAACATGAATTTGCACCCATCCTACCAATTACGAAGCTGTTACTTACAATAAACATTAAAACGAAAGCAGAATGAGAATAAAGTAGTGTTTACTTAGTGTCTCACTAGTTCATAGAGCAATATGTGTCGGTAATCTTGAACATCTTTTTTTTTATTTTCGAGTATTTTAACAAGATATGAAAGAAGCGAAATACGATATCAGTTGATGTTTATCTAATTTTTTGCTTAAGAAATAACAAGTTCATTGGGATAAAATAGACAACTTGGTACTATTTTTTTTTATAAATATTAATTGTGAAGTTACAGAATTTGTTATTCGTTATAATTTTGTATGAAATGAAACTAACAAAGTAGAATTGCAACTTATCATTTAATTTTTGTGAAAGATTGCGTTAAATTGACGTAATTATTCTACGTTGTTAACTTCAACAAACTATACAGATGGAGGTACGTATTGCATGAAAACGGTAATTTTCAACTTTCACTTTTAATTACAAATGAGTTGTAATATGCGATTCATTGAGATTTTAGGTATTTTACCAAATTGCATTCAACATAACTTATTTTAAAGCTGGAACTTCTTGTTTGTTTAATTAACGTAGCATTGGCTGCTGAGGTGAAATATATACTGGAATTTGTGTAAGCAGAATACTAGGGGTATCATTAAATTTGTTTATTACACACATGTGTTTGATATATACAGTGCACGCCGTGTATAAATTTGTATTTAACCTTTACATAGTGTGATTCTTTGACACATTTTTGGAGAAAAGCGTTAATCCAGATTTGTAGATTATATGTTACATGCGACAACATTGCAAAAGAGTATCAAATAATTTGGGCAATTCAATTTAATAACTACTCCATTAATTTTTTTTTTTTTTCGAAATATGGTATAACATATTGGCCTTCACTACGTGAAGTTCTAACGCACATTTATACACATCCTTTATACAGGTTTTACTGAAGCTTAACCGGTTGACAACTAAAACCGTTTTAATAGCTACATACATATGTAGAACAAGTGACGACTATGTAGCTATTAAATCAGACTTGGTTGTCAATCTGTATAATGTGTATATGTTTCTTTTTAATATTTTTTAATGACCAGTCTACGTTGGTTTTATTTTAAATACCCTGTACGCAACCAATACAAAAGTATCGGGACACTGCACCACCCAGCTTTAATTAAAATTACTTGATCGGTGATTTAATTAGGCACTAACTGGTAACAATATAAAATTCAAGATGGTAGTTTTGCCAATATGAACAAATCTGTATATGTTACAATATTTGATCTGGAACAAATTGTACTTCTCTATTAGTACTAATGTTTTGTAATTTGTGTAGTAGCGTGTTTACACCGACTTGAAATCGTTATTGAAACGTCTACGTTTTAAAAATGAAAAGATTGCTTGAAGATGTAATCTTAGCTTGCGTTCAAGAGATTATAAATTTTACTAATTATTTTTGTTTTAAAATATTTAGCTTCTTATTTTTTAAAGTGCTATTGTAACGAGCTAGTGATGCTTTCATTGAATATTGACAATTACATTTTGGTTTCTAGCCGTTCATTTAGATTTTATTTCCTGTAGGCTTACGATAAATACATCAAGCCATCTGTAACTATTTTATAACATTTTTTACGGCCTTTATACAAGCTTTTTTTTTACTATCATCATTTTATATCTTGTTAAAATACATATTAAAATATGAAATGTTGAATACACTACCTGTATACACGCTTTTTAAAGAAAAAAGTTGAACGAAGGATTCATTTCATTGTTACGAATAGAATTCCAATAGTTACTATCATGTTAAATTCTATCATTAATTGTATTATCCCACTGAATAATTTCTTTTGTAATGTATGTTATAATTAATTGTAAGTGTAACATGTTATTCTTTTTGTATCTGTTTATAGTTAGCGAAAAGTTTGGTAGGGTGGGTGCAACGAATGATATCCAGATTTCTGCTCGACTTTTTCATATTATTAATTCCCTCTATTGCGCTTAATAATTGATTCAAGTTAATGTATCCAAATCTAGTACACACCACCACCCTACTAAGCTTGAAAATCATGATTTTTTTTATCTCTCTAAAACAAATGTACGTAGTCCTAAGTATGTAGTTACTCTGCCATTGTTATTGTTATATATATTATATCGATACTGTACCGTTACATTTTCTCTCAAAGAAGATGTGACAAATTTATCTAATATCTTTTTTCTTATTTCTTATTACCTATTTTATTTATTCTTCTTATTTGCTCTACATATTTTTTCCATTGAATACTCATATTTTTTTCCCTTCAATGATATATGTATTACATTGAAATATATATTGTGAACGATGAATACTGTTTTCTTTTGGTAAATTTGGAATTTCATAGTTCAATGCCAATCGGCTATATATCTTTAGTTGCGAAAATATTTATTAACTTGTTATTTAATTGAAACAATTACAAACAAATTTTTAGTATTTGCGAAAATGCTATAATTATGGGAAATACGTAATGTGGCCATGATTTTCAAACAAAAATTACTATTTAACGAAACGTCAAGTTTCAGCTTTAAATTGCTACAAAACATTATCTTTGGTAGTTCCTCTTTACTATTATTGCCTTATATAATGTTATTAGATCTCATTTATTGTAATTTAATATTCGTTTTCAATGTAGACTTAAAATGTCGGAGGCTGCAACTATCAAAATTTGCAAAATGTAGCCAAAAGTAATTAGCGCGAATAATCATGTATCATTGCAAAGGTAATTTAAGTAGCCATCAAAATGATTAATAAAAAATATAGTAGTCGATTTAAAATAAAAAAGTTAAGGGTTGTTGCGAAAGCACCCTGTATGTTTGCAAATAATTTTATAAAATATGATGTAGTTTACGATACACATATAGAAAGTCTGATTTCTCTATCTTTGGTAGTTTTCACGCTAAACTCCGTCGACGCGCTAATGGTGCACCCGTTATAGCGACTTAATTTATTGTTAGTCCGTTTTACACGATCCATAATTCTGCACAGAATTATGTATGTGTAAGTGCGAGTTAAAAGAAACGCCTTTTTTGTCGTAGTTATGCGTTTTACAAAACAAAATTTAAACAAAGTTTGTGCTGGAAATTCTTATCGACATGCATTCAACTGTTTGTTAGTTACAATTAACAGAAAACATTCGATAATCTTCAAAAAGTATTGAATGTGCATTTTTGTTAATTTTTAAGCGTTGTGCATTCTACTTTATATTCTTTATATTCAACCAAACAATTGAAGAAAATTCAAGGTCGTATTTAAAAAAAGACTGGACGACGTCATAGCTGACAAACAGTTGAACGAATGTCGATAAGAATTCCCTGGAAAACTTTTTTTTTGTAAAATGTATAATGGCAACAGAAAAAAAGGTGTTTCACCCTCGATTTCTGCATGACACATATCCCCTTCAAAAATTAAGAAAATTTAAAAATACAAAGAACGCATGCGTCGTGTAAAACACCCTTAAGAAGGAGAACCTATCTTAAATTTTTTTGGAAATGAGAGTACATTGCCTACATCCTTTGTTTGAAATTAAAAAAAGTTTGGTTTCTTGATAGACAGCTTAAGTAAGTCACATTCAGAAGCTTTTGTTTAACGAATTCATATAGCAATGGGTCCAATAGACAAAAAGAGACAAGACTGCATTAACGAACTAATACAAACTGAGAAAGTATATATCGACGATATGAAAGTGGTGTACGAGGTATTTGAACTTCCCCTATTGGAGAGCCACGTGGTGGATAAAAGCGACGTCGAAGGCATATTCGTCAATTGGCGGGAGATTCTTCAATGCAATCAGAATTTCTTAGACGATCTACTTGAGAGGACGAATTCGGGTAGCGATATTGTTGGCGATATCATATGTGCGCATGTACGTATTCAAACGATACGTTGTGGAGCTTAAGTAATTTTTAAAGGCGGCTTTTTACATGCTTACAGTTGCCAAAAATGACTGCGTACATTACATTTTGCAGTAAGCAATTGGATAGCGCTGCTCTGTTACAAAGACTTACCGAGACATCGGCAGCGTTCAGAGATGTAGTTAAGAAATGTCAGAACAATGTTAAAACGAAGGGCATGCCTTTGAGCTCGTTTTTAATCAAACCAATGCAGAGGATTACCAAATATCCGTTGTTAATTAGCAAAATTATTGAAAATACTGCGGACAACAATCCAGGTAAGTTTTTAATTATTTCCCTTTTTCTTTCAATTTCCCTGATTAAAATTACGTTTTAGATGCTCCATTCTTGAAAACGGCACTCGAAGAGGCTGAAGATTTCTTGAAGCAAGTAAACGAGAAAATTCGCTCGAAAGAAAACCATGAAAGGTTCGATTGGATGCAGAAGTACATTCAGACCGATTTTAGTATAGAGTTTGATAGTTGCACGAATAAGTTAGGACCAAGGAAGCTTTTACATTTTGGTTACCTGACAAAAGTATCTAAAATATTATATAGTAAAATGAGCGATCGACAAAACTGTATATTTTAGGTAAAAAGTGGCAAAGAATTGGTTGGTTTTCTGTTAAACGACTTCCTTTTACTAGTACAACCAAGCAAATCAATTACCTCTACGCAATTCACATTCCAAAGAAATAATAACGTTACATATAAGGTGTATAAACAGGTAAGTTGTTATCCTTGACTTTCCCATGCAAAATATTGAAATTAATTACTACAAATACTTGCTTTTTTTTTAGCCGATTTTAATTCAAGATCTTAAAACCAGTAAAGGTAGCGCAGAAAACGTGGAATACGGTACAGATTCCAATAGGGTCCTTAAAGTACAAGATAAAAAGCAGATTATCTCTTTACTAGCGCCGAGCGTTAACGAATGTAACCTTTGGTTGAAAAGAATCGAAGAAGCTCAAGAAAATTATGAAAAAGTATTAGCCCTCATAAAACCTGCACTTCATCCGAGTAGGTTCAATTGTTATCTATGTAATGATATGCTTTTTTGCTTTGTAATATCCAAGTTGTTACTGTGGTGTTTAAATTGTCCTATATTCATTCCATTTTTTATGGATTAATTATATTTATTACAATAATTTTTATAATAGAGGGAGGTATTATCAGTTCGCCACTATGCTTGTATAAAATACGCGCGAATTTGAAATCAACTGAAATACAAAGTAAAAATTTGATTTAATTGCAAGAGAATCAGTAAAAGATGTTTACTATTTTTGAGGAATTTCATTAAAGAACAAAGTGGCAATACCTTCCTTTGTAGAGTATAACTTAGTACTGGTTTAGACTGCCATCTGCAGGAAGAAAAAAAAACCAGGTCGTGGTGTTTACATTTACTTTGTAGTCTTAAACTTTTTTTTTGTTTTCTTGTTTATTGGTGGCTCAACTTTGCTGGTTTGCATGATCTTTTTTGTTCTGACGGTATGCTTTACCCTCTAATACCCTTTTTGTATTTACATAATTTATTTAGCTCTTCATAGCTTAGAAAAATCATCACTTTTTGTCAATTTCAATTTTTGTCTAATTGTCAACAGTGAAGCTATTCCATTCCAACCTATATTTGTATTTGTTTAAGTCCGTTTGAGTTGGTCGAGCAAATCAATCCCCGTAAAAAAGTTTTTTGGTCCCAAAGTAGATATTTTTTGATGACATTGTTATTAAAAATGATATTAAAAATTGTGTCTTCGTGACGTAATTGGCAAAAAGTTACGTTATTATGTGTGTTTTTGCACGTCTACGAAACTCTATTTAAACTTATTTTAATGCGGTCATATTTTTGCATGTATTTATTGTGTCGGTTCGCATAAAGAACTGGGAGGGTCGCGAAAGTAAGGTATAGTTAAAGAAGTGTACGCTTACGAAAACGGGGACCCGCTTTAAAAAAGTTTGGGAATCTCTGCTTTATTACATAGATTTATGCAATAAATTTTATGGGCATTTGATATTTTAGTTTCCTCAGTGCTCTCGTAATAAATATGAACTAGTTCTAGAACCAAGATTAGATTTCGTTTCCGACTGTGGAAAACATTCTTGGCGGTGAGTACGAAGTAATCTTGGCGTGGTTTCCGGTAAATTCTGTTGTCGGGCCTTCTGTTTTGGTCCTGTTCACCCTCTAACGCGATTACTTCTCGATACAAGCGGGTATGGTAATATGTTGCGACACCGACCGTGAGAGTCTTCAGACTTCACCGGTTGGTTGCGAGAAGACCAAGAAATATAGTTTTTGATTAATGAAATGTTGATGCTCAGGGCTGTGAGATTTTTCTCAGTATTGTGAGGGTAGTCTGAAATGTTTCGGGCTCCAACATGGAGATGGCATTAATCGTCAAAAGCATTCTTGTAATATAATTGCGCTTACGTTGAAAGATATTTTTAAGAGTACCAGCCCTGTTGGACGCTCATTTGTTACTTAATAGTCGTTTGTGTCGTTCTATAAAAAACCGAAGAAAATTTAATATCGAGCCGTAATTAGATTCTTGTATACGAAAAGTAATACGTCCACGCAAATTAAAGTCGAGGTGCACCTTATTTACTCTGCACCATCATTTGCCGCAAAGATAATTTTGGACAGCTGTATCTAAACGTGGTACAAACTTAATTGACGATGAACGCTCGGAACTACCAAATACTACAAACACTACAGATAACATCAGAAAAATTTACCAAATGGTGCTAGACGACCGTCGTATTAAAGTTAGAGATATAGATAGCAAAAGCTGTGGGCATCTCGGAAGGATATATTGACTGAAGATTTGGGCAATAAAAACTAACCGTATATTGGGTGCCGCGCTTGGTCACTTGTACCAAAAACTCACTCGAATAAACATTTCCAAAGCCGTTTTGAAGCAGTTTAAACGAAATAAGTCGGAGTTTTGGCATCCATCAATCACTGTCGATGAAATTTGGATACACCAGTACGCTTCTCAAGTCAAGGTTTTAGAGTTGTGTTACTCTTGAAAAAGGAAAAACAATAACGGGAGCATACTACGCATCATTACTTCACGAGCTGAAAGCAGAAATTACGCATTTGAAGAAAAAAAAGTTTTGTTCCGCCAAAGTAAGACACTGATTCACATCAGTGGTCGCCATGGTAAAAAATCACGGGGGAGTTCCAATTGATAAACGACCCGCTCTATTCACCAAATCTGACCACCAACAACTTTTATCTTTTTTCTTAGGTTCAAAGTTTTCCCGGAGAACAAAGATTTGCATCGGTCGAAGAGAGAAGCACATTCGTAAACACCTATTGTGCAGAACAAGATCCCAACTACTATTTGAACAAGTTAAAGAGATGGAAGTATCGCTAGAAAAAGTGTATAGACTTATGTTGAGAAGTAAAACTGAACTTGACAAAAAAAAATACTTGTTTCCGTGTTAGGCTGGAGACTTTTTCGACTACCCTCGTAGATTATCATGTCTCATATAAATGAGCCCACAAAAGGATAAACTGGGTTCGTGAGCTCGATTTGACTTGAATCTTAATATTTCTCATGTTGGAGTCAACTCGAATTTAAGAATACATCGCTAGCTCCACCGCTACGTATTAGGAGTCTTTATTTATTATTATAAATTAAGTTCTTAACAATATGAGGTCATTGCCTTATTTGTTTTAACAGAACCGTGCTAAAGTGCCTAAATTAGTGTTCATCTTGTATATCTTTGAGCTTTCTTATGTATACTCATGTATAGAAATTATTTATCGTTTGAATGTAGTTGATAGCATGTTATGCTTGCTGTTGATGATCTAATTTTTATCAGAATACTTTCATTAACTGCAGTGGCTGTTAGAATTAGGTAAACTAATACAATTAAAACACAAATTACACGAATCGTCCATAAAATGTTGAGTGTTCGTTGTTGTTATGTGTGCAGGAAATCAGACGTGCGGTCGCCTTCTCGTGCTTGTGCAGAAGGGAAAGAGGTTTATATGCTCGGGTAAGATCTTAATTCATTCTGTTTGCATGGTATTTCAGTTGAAGAGACAAGGTACCTGCTTGACGTGATCGTACTCGAAGGAACAGAAATTTATAGTAAAACCGCTGTTACCACTACTAGTAATAGAAATTCTTTTTCGTGGAAGAAAGGTACCAAAGTATCATTAGTTTTTCTTTTTATTATTACGAATCGATTTCTTAAAAAATAAAAGCAAAAGCGAGAATCGGGTCTTTATTTTCAAAAACAAAATTTATTCCATCCGTATCAAGTTTATTAGTGATGTAAAGGGATTATTTTAGAGTATTTAATGTTATTATTTATCTTTTTCTCCAATAAAGGGAAGCTTTACACTGAAAATATCTACTGCAAGGTTCACCTTGGAAAACAAGAGCAACAAACCGATGTAGGCAAGGATAATATGAGCAATGGGAACGGGCCACAGAACGGATTTCCTCAAATTCCTACCTTGGTTTGGAATTGTAGCATGCAGTTTCACGTGACAAATATAAAGAATGACGTATTGACGGTAGTTGTTCACGAAATGTGCCCTTTTAAACCGGACAGTAAGTAAAATGCATTTGTTCTTTAAACATATTGTTCTTTTACTAGAAACAAGATCATTACCAGATTGCAAATATGGGAAGCGTCCATTTATTTAGCTGTAAGTGAGTGTATGGTTTTTTGAAAACCGATCCATCATTTTTGTGCGCTTTATGCATTAAGATTCGTAAAAAATCATATTGGAAAACGTTAAAGATGTATCAAGAAATCTATATTGTTTTTCTAAAATAGCTTAAAAGTAGTTTCATGCGGAGAGAAAAAAATTTGCATAAACTTAAAATTTTAGTTACGGTTTGATGTTTCTAAGAAATAGTCTCATAGAGTTTGTATTTTTCATGTATTTCTTTTGATAATTATTGCTTTCATTTTAGAAAGTGAAGAATTTGGTTGCGTTACTACTTGTGGTGAGTCCGAATTCACGCAACATCTATCTAAATTGAGGAAAAAACAAATACTGCCTTTTCAAAAAATTCTTAGTAAAAAACCTCGGCACTTAAAGGTAGAACCACGCAAAAAGCTTTGAGTAACTTGGGACTTGTATGCATTAAAAAGCAAAGCCAACATATCCTGCAAAGTTAGGCACATGTGGAGTTGAACTCCGTCGTTTCTAATCGTAACTCGTTCCTTTCTTGGCGGTAGTAACCTACATTTATTTGTATTCGTTTTCCTAATATTTTTGTTTCATGTTTTTAAAACTAATAAAAGGTTATGTCTTAATTTTATACCCAAAACGATATGCTGGGTACAGAGGACGCTAGTAAGATCATATTTACGAGGATGATGTTCCAACTTTTTTTAAGCCATCCAAATAATAGAATCAGTTGAACTGCAAAATATTCCTCTGTTTCGGCACTGACCTCTTTATTTGACGTGAACCGTCTTCCGCCAAGCCATTTTTTCAAGTTTGGAAAAAGAAAGAAATCACACAGAGGGGCAAATCTAGTGAATACGATGAACGGGGCGTCAAGTTGTACCGTAACTGTACCAGTTTTCCTTGTTTTGAAGTTATCACGCGAAGATGATTTAGATAAATTATAAAATTTTCAACACAAGATCCTCCAAGTCAGCAGCAGTCTTATTTGGTAACAAAATACGGGCTCTGCACTTCAAGGCGTACATAGATTTGATTCACACCTATCTAATTGTATTAAAACTGCATATTTTAATTTAAACTAACTGCAGATACTAAGCGAAGTCTGTGTGAGGCATTGGTACTGTCACATTTTAATTATTGTAGCCCCGTTTATGGTATTTGTCTAACGGTTGCAAACTTTGCTCGCATTCAACGCGTTCAGAATTCATGCTTAATACTACTACTACTAATAATAAGTATTTCTTGGCAATTAGTATAAAAAGTAGTAAAACCTATCGCACCAGCGCTTTTTCTGTGACCTAAAGCGCTCCTACTGCGAGCTACTTGCGATAAATATTTGGAATTAGGAGGTACGAACGCGTTTCCCACAAGTAGCGAGAGGTTAGTTGGCTTAATATGCGTGATCATCGATTACTGCGCGTTGCCACAGTGTATCACAAAATTATCCTAACCAGGTAGCCGAAAAGCTTATTTAAAAGAATTAAATTTCGTGCAGATGTTCACACCTTGAACATTCGCTTTAAGGGTGCGCTGACTCCTCTTGTCCATTCTACGGCTTTGTGTAAGTGAGGTGACCGAATCATTCGGTCACCGGTTGATGATGAGGACCATTCGTGTCCTCGAAACGGCCGTCCCGGACTTTTTATTTTATTATATTATTATATAATAAATTAAACTTGTGTGGTGCGGAGGATGCCGATACTTATGTGTTGTTTACCATACTACGCCACAGTCCTTGCTATCATTATTATTAAATCCGGATAATCATTAATGAACCTATTCACTCTCTTCAATGATAGCCGTTTTCTCAATCTACGTACCTTCGACATTATTAAAAACGGAACGCAGAGTACTTCGCTGCTACTATTACGTACGCGGCAGCGAACTAGATACTGACTAGTGTTTCGCATGCGAGAGTCCATTCGTTAGCTGCGCCGATGGTGCGCACCCGAATTTGCCTACTCTAGCAATAAATTCCTTGTCCCTATTAAGATTTTCGAGTAACAAATTTAAAAGGATCGTTCCGCTTCTTTCTAAAGTAGAAATGTATTATGGAAATTAAAAATGTAATAAATAGACTTTGTGTTCCATCAAGCAAGTTGGTATCAACTTCCGCCAAACCTTTCGAATTCACGTAAGTGTCTATTGTTTTAGTGTTTTTGGGACGTGCCGATATCAAATTGGAAGACATCTATCGAGAATCGCAGAACACCAATGGACCATTAATTAAAAAACTCGTCCTACACCAAGTGGAATCAGGTGAAGTAGTCGTTAAATTAGACTTACAATTATTCGCAAGTTACTAAATTCGATGCTCACCTGTGACTATAATTCGCCTTTTTATGAATTCCGTACATTTATCAGAAGGATATAATTCGCTAATTAACCTATACCTTAATAATAATTTGTACAGATTTATTATACGTACATATGTATTTATCATTATTGCATGTAATTTATGTATTTTTAATTTTTAAAAAGGAAATTTATTAAATTCGCTTTAAATAATGCAGCTCTTGTATGCAAAGATTTTCTGTTGAAGTGTTCTTTTTATCGCAAAAAATTAACGTAGTTTCACAGTATTAAGATTTGTGTATTGAGATTTTTAACTTCATACCTTCACTGTATTAATAACAATCGCACTTGCCATTTATTAAGCATACATATTAAAAAATGTGTAAGTAATGAAATTTGCACACTAATTTTTCATACATGTTCTATCCATTTCAATAAGACATATAAGTACACACATCAAATTGGTTTGCGCAAAATAATTTTAAAAGAAAGAAGGAAAATTTGTTTACTTTAGATAACAGCCATAAGAACCTAGAGTAGCTTGAGCTTACCGATAAAACAGAAAAATAATGTAAAAACATTCTGTATTATTTCAGTAGTATTTTTCTTATATTGTTAAATAGGTTGATTAATTTAAGCTATTACTTAACGCAAAGAATATATTTTCATATATACGCCTTAATTTTTTTTTTTAATGAAACATTGGATAAGGCAAGAACTTTGTATAAAAGTTTTTTTATGGTACAAATTTTATGTGTATTTATATTGAAGGGCACGTATTTTTTTCATATATAATATTTATTGATGTCTTCCATTATTTGTTTGTATATGTGATTAATTTTACAAGCAGAAATACGTCTACTGATAAAAAGCACTGTTCATAAATTATACATATATGTATATACGTAATGCGCATGAACTCGATACTTCTACACTGTCTCAAGCTAGCTGAGTTAGATAAAAGCGCTTGAAATGTGAGCTAGTAGTAGCTATTAAAATTAACGTTTTAATCAAAATCAGGGATTATCTTGTGCGACGTCGGAGTTTGCCGAGTGGAGCTCTCTTTATTGATAAAGCTAAACGTAATTTCACGAATTTCTTTTCAATTTATTTATCGTACATTTAAAGAACATTTAATACCGTAGTTAGTTCAAACTGATGATGACAGTATAATATAAGACTATATTTCTACTTATACGATCGCTTACAAATATACAGCGTACGGGAAGATGATTTCTTTCCCGAGTAATTTAGAGAAAAAGCATTTAAATGAAAAATATAGGGAGATAAGTTCTGCACAACACGATACAAGCTTCGTTTTTTTCTTTTTTTTCAATGGAACATCCTGTATATTTACGCGTTTTTGGATGCTCTTCTTCAATTCTTCCACAAGATGGCCGTCGAAATCAAGGTTGATTCGTGCCGATTCATTTTTTTTTTTCATTTCTCTTTCTTTAGTAAATTAAATATAGAGCTATGCAAACAAATTTGTTAAAATGCATAGAATGTTGCATACGTTGTCCAGCAAGTTAACAAGCGCGTATAAATAATAAGTAGCAAGAATAAGCAGACAAATGTTGATTAGGGTTCAGCGTAAAACGAATAGATTTATTTAAACCATAAAGTTGGCGTGAATTAAAGAGGAACATCACAATGTAGTGATATACAGGATGTTCCAAAACTTTTCCTCTAAATTAAGGAAGAAATTATCTGCCACTCACGCACAAGATGGACACCCTGTATATTACATATTACCCTATATACATATATATACTATATAACCTTACAATATGTGCAGTAGATATCATCTATAATAATATAATACATAAATATCACTACTTTACTTGTTTACTAAATAGCTAATTCTTCTCAGATTGTAATTATGCCACAAATACACCGCCACCAAAAAAAGATAGTTAATGAGATATTTAGAAAGAATTATTTTTTAATTTTTATAATTTAGCAACTTTGCCAAATTTAAGCTTATTATCCCTTTAGCGACTGTGTGTGTATTAGGCTTGCCACCGTTTCTACGATTTCGGCGAGGACAAGATCAATATCAAAACAAATAATTGAGTGAAACATTAGAATAAAGAATAGGTAGCACAAATATTCTGGACAAGTGCCAACTTCTCTATTACTGCTTTCCTTTGAAGTACTGCATTCTTTGTTAGATTTCTTTTATATTGCCAATAATTTTCATGAATCATGCAAGAATTATCAATAAAAATTGAAGAGAACTTGTCTTGCGAGGTTTTAAATAACAAGTAACAGTCTGATGTTATTTAGCTCTTACGTTGAGTATGCGTAAAATTATGTTATATTGTTATAGATGATGTATACCGTATTCACATACTTATATGAAACTGTATCAAATATATTTAGTCAGTTACTATTGCATTAAGTAGTCCCTTCAGTGCACATCAAGTTTTATAAAAGCTATCACTTTGTTTATTGGTGATGTAATATTAAACTTTTTCTCTATCAAAGATCTAGAAAGATGGCTTAATTGTGAAGAAATTGTTAAATGTGCTTTAAAAAAACATTTTTGAGAAGAAAAAATGCCAAATGTTCTATCTGATATACGGCCAGGCGCACTACTGTAATATTAACTGCTTTCCATTTACAATAAGGTAAGCAGATTACTTCAATTTGTAGAATAAAATATGTTAAATTTTTACTACGATTTTCCGATAATTTTTTTACTAACTTTTCGGTTAATTTAATTTAACTAACCGAAATCGAAATAACCTAGTTTATATCTATGCCTTCACCAAAACTGGCAAAACGTTGGACAAACGTAGATTTCCAATCTATTTTTATAAGCAGATTATTTAATAATTTACCCGTTTAACTATTAACGAACCTAAACGCGTAACCATGACCGTTAAAATAACGCCCCATTTATTATATAATGTAAAACAACATAGTTCTAGCTGTTACCGAATGACATTATTTACTACCGGCCCAAAATTTCGAAAAAATCAGCATTTTATGAAAATAGTTGATATTTACTTATATACTTCCATATTAATCAAAGTTGTTAATTTCTGCTGTATCGGCACCTATTCTGCCATGTTAACCCCAAGCGATTTTATATTTTACTTTATTCCACGAAACCTTTTAAGCGAATCACTACTGCAACTGTAGTCTACATCCTGACCTGTGCATGTGTGGATTTAGTACATTTGGGCTTAAGAAATGGACATGTTTTGATGTGACCTTAATCCTTTAACAGTAGCTTAAAATTTACCAAAATTGCAGATACGCTATTTGGGCCTAACATGGCAGTATTGCTTTATTAATGCAGTAATTGCAAATCCACAACTAAAATCCAACTCATATTGCACTACTTGATTGGCTCTGACCGTTCTGACTAGTTTGAGATTTACTCCACAAATAAAGCCGTTATTTTGACGTAAAATTCCCTTACATCCCGCTGTCAGGGACAAGCAAGGTAAAGAACTCGTAGATCGCATTTACGTCTCTCTAGTCGGGGCAATAATGAATGACTTACGTTGCTTGCTGTAAGTGCTGAGAGTTCGTTTTACATGTTCTCAATGCTAGAAATAATAGCATAAAGAACACGATAGTTTATTTAACAAAATTATTTTTATTTTAAGTTTATGTACATCGATTTAAATTATTTGTGTCTGTTTTTAAAACCTAATTGTACTTCGGCTATAACGTGACAGTTAGACCAAATGTGATGCACTCATGGTGAAATTATAACAGTTACTTATGCCGCAAGGGACGTAAGTGCGATTTTACGGTCGACCGCATGGATTCGAATGGATGTAAAGATGAGGTAAATCAGATGTAAATAAATATCGTCATATCATGGTGGCAATCATATATATTCGAGCATATCCGACTGTGGCTGTTTTATTAAGACAGTGTTTAAATTTTAATTTTTTTCCTTTTCATATACTATTGTATTCGTGCTATCTATCAATAATTAATTTTAGTCAGTGTCGGCTGGTCCTAGATGGGAGGTCAATTACATTACTTCGAGCCCCTCGTCTATTTTCGTTGCATATTGTATAACAACGGAAATGCACGAAGGAGTCGAATCGTTGTAATGCAGCTTCGTACTCGCCGCTCCTCTATTTAGTATATATTCATCATACGCATGTACCTTATTACTAAAGTTCACCATTTTCCGTCCGCTTCACAGGCGTCGGTATGGGAGCGGTCGTTCGCGTGTGCGATTTGTAATATATGCGCAAGCAGTAGTAACCCATCCAGTATGTGTTCGCTGGCCGGTTGGAATGCACGCGGCGCACAGCGAAGTGGCGCTAAAATGTCGTCGATAAGTGGATGAAGGAAACGACCATTGTCAGATAAAGTGAATGAGTTTATTAGAGATATCCCGGGTTTAATATACGATAGCGCAAGAATAAAATGTTAGTTTGCGGATATATCTTTAATACATACAACTGCACATTTCATTCTTCCAGATAGAATCAATCTCTCTACTCCTATACTTACGTTGGTAACAAGATCGTCTCGCGTCCCCACTTCATCGCATAGTATAATGTGCGAAGCATAAATTTGCGCATATATTACCATTTCCACACCAACGCATGTGAAGCACACGGAAAGTGGCGAACTTTACTTATCATATTGCGACAGCTGTTACGCCCATAACATGACAATATTAGTTATTTCTCTTTTTATTTAATACTAATAATTTTAGTTTAGTTTCAGTCACGTGGCTCGCAATATTTAATGAATGCTTTATATTTGTACTACTCCGCAGATAAGTAGCTTCGTACGGCCGGATATAACAAACGAACTGAACGTGCGCCCCTTTCTTTGAAAAAAAGCTTCATAACTCTAAACATAATTCATATTCTGTCTAAGAGCCAGTTTTACAATGTAAAAATTAATTAATAACGAGGCTATCAAAAGTTTTATGTAGTATTGTTTAAATCACGATGAATACTATATCATTACATCACTACAAAACAAAAGTGATACATATTATATAATATATAATAAACATGCACAATTTAGCACATACTTAATTTATTTGACAATCACTGTCCATTGCTCTAGAAACGAACGATAGAGTTGATATTATTGACGTTGTACATATCGATCTATTCGACAATGTTCTTACATGACTCTAATAAGTTCAGCTTATACTGCCACTACTAAACAATTTATATAATATGTACATGTAAGTATGTAATATTAATCAATAAGGCTTGAATTATTCAAATTATACCGAGAACCTACGCATTATTTTTCAAAAATCTTGTTGGGTTAATGATTTTGTTTTCAATCTCTGATCAACAGTTTAATCTATTTTATATTATTGTTAATATTTCTCAAATAAAATGTTTTCTCTCTTTTAAATATTTTATATCTATTTTCTAAACAAAGCTTATAAATTTGAGTAGTAGTATTGGTAAAAAGACAAATTAAATTTGAGTAACTCTAATAATAAACAAATTTGGACATTTTTTTTATGTGGTTATTTTCAAACAGCGTTCCGACTCGTTGAATTTTTAGGATTTCATTTTTATGTTTAAATTAACCGAAATTTAATATTACGGAGTGCCATAAACAATACGTAATTTTATCATTTATTTTAGTAGCGTTTGTCTATTTTTATCAATACTATTACCTCGTGATGTCCAAAGTAAAAACAATAAAATGCTTTTCGCTTCTGTAATAATGCAAAAGCATTTCGTACATAGGATAGATAACAAGTTGTTTTGAAACAAAATGAAATCGCTGTTGATCGCGCGTCACAATGTTAAATTGATTAAGTTTAACACTTCGGTATATTTTTGTAAGACTTTTTATATACCTCTTTACAAGGTTATTCGTATTTGTTGGAATTATATAATATACAAAATATATCCGTGATTACATAGCAGTAGGAGTATTGTATAATCTAGACACCAATTCGACGATAAGCTCAATATAATAATATATATATCGCTTTGTAGTACCTAATTCAAGAGGTGATATTGCCTTTGTTTACTTTGTCTATGTACATTTTCAGCTTTGTGAGATTTGTATTGATTAGGACAAGTCTTATCTTAAAATCTTGCGGCTATTTTGACTAACAAAATTAACAAAAAATTTGTCGGTGTAATTCATTTTTTTTTGATTACAAAATTGTATCTTGGCTTAGGGCTATCATGGTGAATCACCTGTATTTATTAAAATCACACCATTTTGTGAACTTTATTACAGCGAAACATTAATTATAATTAGTAAAATTATTACAGTTTGTTGTGTTAATCCCTCATAAGAGAATTGCTTTGTATATTCTATTAATTTCTTTCGCCAACAATTTGTCCCGAAATTTTCTGTTTATTTTCAATATATCTTCCCCCGTCCTCCATGACGTTTGATAGTTAGCAAATCTGCTCCGGAAACTACTAACCAAGAGGCAGATCACTTTATCGTTTGAGCCGAATCTTTTTCCGCGGAGCCATTTTATCTTTTATATTCAGGAATAGAAAATAATCGCCGCGGATTAAATCTGGCGAATATGGCGGGTGCGGAAGCAATTCGTATCCTAACTCATAGAATTTTGCCATGGCGACGATTGTTGAAACAATCCAATAAGTTGGCATATAGTACTCGCCATTAACCGGTTTGCCCTTTTTAAGGTATTATGCTGCGTACATCCCAAAACACTGTTGTTGGCCAATAAAAAAGCTTTGACCTTCTTTGGCGCTATTTTGAACTGTTCTTTTGTCTTTGGTGTGCTGTGGTGAGTCAACAATTATGAATCGGCGCTAAAAATAATTTGGATTACGCTTTTACATGGCCAAACATTCTTTTAAAGTTAATACACTTGCGTGTTTATGGCTGATTGTCAGCAATCGGGGCACCCATCTTGCGGAAAGGTTTCTTTCATTCAAATAAGTTGTTAAAATGCTATGTCCCGGTCAATTGACATGCCCACAGCCTTAACAATCTCAAACGAACTTTCAATCGACGGAACGACTAGGAAGTTTTTCTTTAAAAATGCCCGTGCGGTCGCGTTTAAATTCAGTAGCTGATGGTTGATAACGAAGGTGCAGAGTCGCCATAAACATCACCGAGTTCCAGTTCTATCTCACCAATCCTTGGTTGGTCTTGGCAGACCAACATCAGAATAATTAATTTTTGTGTAAATTAAAGTACAAGTTACAAAAATTGCTTCGCTTCAATTTGCTGTATCAATACCAAAGAATTCGTTACGATAGAAGTACAGGAACAACCAATTTTTAAAATGTGTCCCTTCATTATATTCTTGATTTTAGTCGTCGTTCAATTGTTTTAAATAAATTTCATTTTCATGAATTCTTATGCTAGGACATAAAGCTTTGTATGTAGTTCGGATCAAAAATATCTATTTTAGAATTTATTTGATATTGTTTTGATACTATTTCGCAAAAATATCAAATTACTTAATTTTAATTTATTTTAAGATGAATTTCTGTATTTATTGCGTTTCGAAAGTCTGTTCCCTTTATTTTCTAAAATTTGTGTCAAGTGTATGCTCTGATCAATTATTTGAACAAAAATTAATTTCACCTTGACATTTCCACCGCTTTAAAAATGTGAAGAGTGTACATATTAAGAACATATGTTGCAATCAATGTTTCTTAATATTACATATTCGTTTAATTCAAAATGGTCCAAGATGTAAGATAAGTTCTTGTCTATTAATAATAAAAAAAAATGTATTCTTAGATCGTAAATTTTATTATAAAAAAGTATAAATAGTAACATTGCAATAAATAAATATTTGATAACATTATCAAGTCTTATTACTTTAACATCCTTAGATATATTAATCTGTCCATTCGATAAGAAAATGCGCGTACAACACATAAAATAAATGTCCTCCGTACACACTTTCAAACTTCTCAAAAGCTCAAAGGCTTTTTATACGTTCTTTTTGTGTTCGTGATTAACATACACCTAACACATTTAAATCTATTCACACACGAAAGTGAAATAAGTTCATCGGAATTTTCACTTTAATTTTTCGTACTTCCAACCTCTTACCGTGCTTCGATCATCAACACAAACGCGAAGTTAATTTTTAATCTTATAAATATTTTATATTTCGATGGTAATCTATGAAGACGCAGTACTGATTGCCTCCTCATTATTCTTCCCTTTCGTTAATTTCCATTACCTTCGCTTCCTCGGCTTCGGGAAAACTGTAGATTGGCTTGAAACCACCGATAAGTTGCGGTTTAAAGTTTTCTATGTCGAATTCGCTAGTACTAGCCGCCGTTGTCGTCGTAGTATCAGCATCGTCGCTCGTTTTACTTTTATCCCTAACGGCAGACCAACCGTTAGTTATGTTGTCGACGTTGATGCTTGGCTGAAAAGGTGCCTGGAAATCTAACTGAGGCACGTGGGTTGTTTCTAAATCCAATTCTGCATTCTTGTCGATTTTATCTTGCTTTTTCTGCGCTTCCATTTCAATTTTCGGCCGAGTATGCATTACAGCGCTCACTGTAAATTCGGAATTATAATTCGGACGAATCTCGGGGATTACGGGACTTGCATAGTTTGGCATCGAGAATTTTTCGTGATGGTGCGGTTCTGTTGGTGTATAAGCGATCGCGATAGGTTTTTCCGTAAACGTCTTCAGTTTAACGGAAATTTGATCTTGGGTATTTATTTTAGATCCGGGTACTATTCTAGATTCGGCGTGGTCCAGACTGTTCCAATTATTAGACTCGAATTTGGAAATTGCGTCGATATTATTCTCAATTTCTGGCGTGGCCAATAACGCCGGATTAGGTCTTTCAAGGGGATACGGAAACTCTGACTTAACTACCGGGTTTGGTCTGGGATGGGGCTTCAATATGGGCGAATCGTGTCTGTCGTGGAAGTTGAAATCAAATTGACTTTTGGAATCGTTAAAATCGTAATTGGACTCTTGTATTTTCGAAGGTGGTAAAGGCAGTTCCGCTCTAGTTCCAATGACTACAGTCTCCTTCTTACTTGTATCAATTGCGTCTAATTTCAACGGTGCTGTATTGACTGGATAAACAACGTAGAGCGGTTTATCAATAGCGTCCTTATTCTTGGGAGCAGTTTGAAATGAGGATGACACCTCTACTTTAGCTTTATCTTTCTTATCGTGCTTTGCTTGAATCATTTGAAGCGTTGCCACCTCTAGGTCGACGTCACCCTTCTTCCTATGCGCTAATATCATCTTTGGCGGGGTTTGATAGAATAAAAATTGATCTGGAGTAGTCTTCTTGTATCCTTGTTCGTTAATAATCCTATCCTCTGCGATGTTCTGCTTATATTTTAATTCCTGTTCTAACTGAGGCACCTTCCGTAAGTGTTGGAGATTTTTCGGTGGCGGTGGAGGTTGTAATTTCTCAAAAAATCCAATTGGTCTATTAGAAGGCCTTTCTAAAAGAGGTTGACGATGGAAATTCTTATTCGGCATATCGTAACGATGGCTAATTTTCATGTTGGGCCTGAATTGTGGCAAAATATTAGGTAGCTTATCCATCTTCTTATACACTTCATTTGGACGAGGTGGTCTAGCATATTCAGGTCGTCCGGAATGAAAATGTCCAGGTCTAGGATCGTAAGGTGGACGTGGCTGCGGAAAGCCTTCACTAGGTGGCGTTAAATCACTTGGCAATTGATGTAGCATCGGTTTGGAGGTTAATCTTAAAATGTCCTTATTATTAACGAGGGTATTATAATTCGGCTTAAGTTCGTGGTTGTTGTTAAAAGGCGGTACTTCGCGATCCTCTTCCGGAAATACGATTTTCGGCCCAGTCCCTTTAGGAAATTGGATCCCTTCGTTGTTGATTTCCAAAGATTCATCTACAACCTGTCCAGGTTTGCCTTGGATCAGATCAATCGGAACCCCGATCGCCAAGGAAGCTTCCGAATTGCGAATGGGTTGGATATTAATGGACGAAGATGAATTTAAACTAAAGAAATTCTTAGGAGGCGTCTGGGATATTTCCGGATTCACCTGAGCCGTATACTTCACATAATCTTGATTGATGTTCTGCCCGTAGAATGGTCTAAACGGATTACCATCATAAGGACTTTCTTTAAGCGCCGCGCCTAAGTACTGATTAGCTGCGCCGGCTTGCTGATTTCCAATAACAAAGGAAGCAGTATGCTGGTTAGGTGCTATGCGAAAATTAGTACCGCTAGCTATCGAGTGCAAATTTGGTTTAGGCGGCGAGAAAGGTTTCGGAATTACTTTCTCGTTATTGAGTTGCTCTCGAAGGTTTTGAGTGGCCAAAATGATAGGCTGATGTACGTTGTGTGTTAAGTGGTTTTCTCCTAATGGCATTGATGTCACTTTTGGCGGTGTTAGAATGGTCGAGGGTGTATTCACAACGTAAGATTGATTTATGTTTTTCTCAGATTCACTAGGACCAATGAAACTAGTTGCGTAGGATATACCAATGTTATTTTCCGTAGAGGTTTTAACGTTAATGTCGTTAGATGGAAATACTTGAGATATATTATTTTGTGGCTCATGTAGGGCATAGTAAGAATAATCGTCTTCGTCCTCGTCGAAAATTTCAGCGATTTGATTTGGTCTAAATGCGGAAGAATTGTATGTAACAACTTCGGGTTTTTTGGTAATAATCGTAGTGGTTTTAACAGAGGTCAGTGGACTTCGAATCGTTGTAGATGGTGACGTTGGTACTTGTCTCGTGGTAGTACTTTCAATAAATATATGAGGTTTATTTTCAACAGCAATATTATCAGTTACATCAGCATCATATTCTGGATTATAGCCGTGTTCCATGTGGGAACCTGTGAGCACGTTGTGATGGTACAACTCGTCTTCCTCCTCTTCATCCTCCATACTTAAATCGTATTCATCCTTTTCGATCGTTTTCTCAGTTGTCGTAGCGGTGGGTGCGGTCGTTCTTTTGGTGGTAGTATCCACATTCTCATGGAAGCTCATATACAATTGCTCAAAGAAATTCATTACTTTTTCCGTTGTTGTCGATGGCGTTGTAGTAGTAGCAGTGCTGTTGGTGGTACTATATTGATGTTGTTCTTCTTTCGTGGTAAGATATATAGAATCTTCTATTCTATTCTTTGGCGTCGATTGAATTTCCTCGCCATAGCTTGGATCGTTCATAGAAGTATTCATTAAATTTATTTCACTGGTTAAGTATATTTCACTGGTAGTTTTTTGGGTTGCGTCAGTAGTAGTCGATTTTTCAGTAGTAGCGTATTTAGGCGTTGCTTTGTACGGTTTACTGAAGTAAAAATATTTCGTAGAATGGTACGTCGGCGTCTTCATAGGTTTGTACGTCGTTACAGCATAATCTTTGTGGTTATGGTAACGATTTACGTTCCCTTGCACCTTGGTATTCGCGTAAGAACTGCTGATCAATGGATAAACATATTTATCCGGGTTGTATTTCACCGGCAAGTTTAGAAAATCGTAAAGCGTAGGCGTCAGTTGGTTAACGTCGTTCGGCTTGTGACTTCCAACGTTGGTATCTTTTCTGTCGACGTTCGATTTCGAATATAGATCTGGATTTTGCTCATTTTCCCTATATTCATAGTCCTCGTCTTCATCGTAAGTATCCAGCTCCGGATCTTTGCTTAGGAAGTCTACGTTTCCAGTCAGAGGATCCTTTTCTAGATAGAACGGTTTACCATTGTTGAAAAGGTTGTCTGGGAGATTGTACCCTGGTACCACTAATGGAGATGGGTTTGGAATTTCCTCGGCCTTTTCGGACGTTGTTGGTTGTTGATCAGCTGTTGAGTTACGTTCGAATTTGTCCTGCAATAAAGAAAAAGAGATTTGTAACAATGTAATAGATTTGCGGAGAACGCAGTTAAATCATTTAAAAATTCTATCGAAAAAGCATTAACGGATGAGATCAATAAGAACACTTCATTTGATACTTTAGGATATTATAGGAACTCAATGCACATGGGTACGGGTGTCAGTCCATCGAGTCTAATATTTAAACATACAATCAGAAAGAGGTTTGTTCTATTAAATAATAAGGGAGAAAAGCTTGACAAAAGGGTAGAAAGCTATAGAGAGGAAAAAGAAGGTAGTTTCAAGTCGGGAGGACCTCGTACTGGGAAAATGTTCCAGGACAAAAACAGGTGAAAGCATTCAAATCAGGCTCGCCTAAGACAGCAAAAACAGTGCCGTCGTTCAGTAAAGGGGATTACTGGCGGAATTTCTAACAGGTCATGCAGCCCTAAAATATCACCTCCTCAATCTAGGAAAAGCTGATCAAATCTGTCGTCTATGCCAAGAAGATCTGGAGACGGCAGAGCACATTCTATGCAAATGTGTTGCCATCAGTCGCACTCGACAACATTTCAGTAAACCATTTCTGACATCTACTGAACTTAAGGGTGAAGATCCTAGAGTAATATTAAGCTTTATTCAGGGTCTTCACTATTCTAACACAAGGCATTTTCTTACGATAGATCTATCAAGGTTGCAGTGACTAAAGGCATTTGTGCCATAGCCCAATAATATGAATACTAATACAGGAGAAAATGTCTATTGTAGGGCTTGTAGAACTGTAAACAGAAGTTTTAGGTGATAAAATTTATCTTTGTGAAATAGCTAATGGAAACGTCATTTAAATTAAATTGTACGATAGAACAGCCCCCTCCAACAATAAACTTACCGGTAGGAGTTACCGCCTACCCTGGTAGATACGCCTTTAGAAAATATTTATAATCTCATAAATGTACCAGGCGTTGCTGTGTAGGATACAAGCAAAAGCAAGGCAACTGACAATAAAGTTAGCGATTGTGGAAAAAGTATAGAGTAAGGTTATTGAAAATAGTGCTGATAAGACGAAAGAAGTCCAGCATGAAGTGCATATAGAACGGCCAAGAGGAAACGTTAAGCCTCCACAACGTTTAAATTTGTGAGGAAGGTATTGTAGTGCATTGGTAATGGTCAATAGTGTAGAACGCTGATAATAACAATAAATGTTACTAAGAAAAACACTAAAACAAGGACAGTTGTTGCTAAGATGAACCAGGTGTGATAATATCGATTCTTCGATCGGGAGCAAATTAGCATCCCACAAGAAATTACGTCAGTCGGCACCGAATTTGGAGCCACGGCGTTTTTTTAATACAAGAGTACTTTGATCCTGCCGAAAATAAAGAGATAATTTGAAAAACACCCATTCTGTATAAAGATGTGTACTCACCGTATCATTTAATTCGATTTCTTTCTCATCATTTAGATCTAGTAAAAAGTTTGGTAATGTCGAATTGGCTCGATTGTCTATATGACCGCCCATTAAAGCCGATCCTGATGCTAATTGCGGTTCAAATATTAATAGTATTGTTGGTATGGAGATGACTATCTTTATTATCATTAGGACTATGGCTCTCAGTTCCATTTTTGCAGTCTGAAAAAGAAACTTAACGTTAAGAAAATGCATTTACGTTAGTCGTTGGATTAAGCTTTATTAATGTAAAAAAAAATGCTTGCAAGGAATTGCAAATACGGTTCGCGAAAACATTAATTTCTTTCTCAAAGCATCTTGCTTTGCATAATTGCTGCGGCAAATACATTTTGAAATTCTCCCTAATTTAATTTACAAACCTCCGCTTTGTGATGAAATATCTCCAGAATGATAATTATCTTCCTAAATAGGCATTTCTTGAAAGCATAATTTACACCGGCTATCGAAAAGAGCGGGTCGATGGCATGGGACAAAGCTCGGTCAAGGTAATCCGGCAGCCTTGACGCATTAGGTACGTTGACCTAGATATTTCTAGCACAGGAAGTTAGGCTATCCTAATCGGATGAAAATTGATAGTGTCGCAGTGCGAAGAAAACGGAAAAGAAACGTTAGATTTTTTTCTGGAGCGCAGCGGTACCGAGTTTTAATAATTTTATAACACGAGAACTTCTGAGTTGAGAAAGCAAAACGGTATTACTGACCCAATTAGTTCTTTCGTTTATAAAAGGCCAACAGAAATGAAATAATAAATTGCTCTATAATTATATTCACCAGAGTCTGATACATAATTACGTGTTCAAAAAATTATCAACTTATGTAATGTTTTAAGATGGTTAGAAGCCAGTCGGTTCTTTTAAATGGGACATTCTATATCTTAGTCCACCTAAGTTATTTAAGAATCCTCACACTTCGAATATGTAGTACGGAAGTGGCAGAATGTTAAGTTGCTTAAAGAGTGGTTTGCGGGAATTCGTAAAGTAAGCATCCACCATGCTACGAATTACCGCCTTTTGCGCCAGAAACACTTCCTTCGCAGTTGTCCCCCATAGTAGCAGTCCATATTGAAGCCGTGACTGAATTTCAGCAAAATACAGTAATTTGTACAATGGTTGCTCCAGCCTAAGTTGGATTCGAAAGTAATATCTAATGTTGATGAATATTTAATGTTGTGAAAGAGAGGAATAGGGACAGGATTTCAAAATATAAAATTCTAACAGCAGCAGAAAGAAATAAATAAAATAGAAATGGTGGACAGGAAAAGTAAAAACAGCCGTTAAGAATAAAAAGAAAAAATTGAAGAAATATCTGCAAACAGATTATGATGAATATAAAAAATAAGAAATCAATGTCAAACGAATAATAAAGGGGGGAAAAGAGAAATCGTGGCAAAACGAAAAATGCCGATAACCAGAAACTATTCTTCGGAACCCAATATACAAGCCCAAATTTCTTGAGGATTCCGTAAATCTGAGGAATGTATCATTAAGTGAAAGTTACAAAGTGTTACTTAAGTGCTGGACAGTACTATTCTTTTTAAACAACATTACTAAACATTTAGATGGATGCGGTCTTCGTTATGCGACAACGCTGTTGAGCCCAAGGCATCTAAGCCTCTTTAAATCTTTTGGATTGAATCGGCGGGTCCATATATAACAAATTTTGGCGCAAAAAATGGCGACTGATCGAGGAAAGTTACGTGACGCCGAGCCCCATCTACTAGTACCAGCGTATATAATTTCCCATCTAATATATCATTCTGCATATTCTTATTCTATATGAATGATTAATGATTGATAATTATATAATCATTAATGTATTTCTTATAGCAGTGAAATCAGAAACAAAATAGGCAAGTGAAAACCGATACGCATGTTTCTATGCCACGGATTTGAATAAACGATGTTAAAAAATTAGTATCTAGTTAACCTTCCATTTTGTTCCATTATACAGTGTGTCTGTAAAAGTTGGCAACAAATTGGAAACTTTTTTATTATACGTTTCTCAAAAAATTTTATTCTTGATAAAAGTTGCTGCATGAACCCAAACATACGGTAAACATAGCAGATCCACTCTGAGGTTAACAATAACAGTGCTAACAGCGCTTCTTTGGAAACCCCTCAAGAGTAAACTACCCTTATTCTGAAAGATACGCAGAAATTTTATTAGGAAAATTTGTTTGTGATGTAGAGATATAGTCAAATACAAAATTTCGGTCAAGCACGCTCAATTATGATATTTCGTCATTTTTCGTTTTTTTTTTTTAACTAGATGCAAATTGTTGATTAAATTGCTATATGATAACACTTGTACTGAATCAAGTAGGTATGGAAAATTTTCGAAACAAATACGTAACTAATGTCAGTAAGCGTCAAATCGTCAGTTGGAATTGTAATAAATAATAACAATGCCATTGAAATTGAGTGTTCAAGATAAAATTGAAATTGTTCTAATTGTTGGAGATAACTACAAAACTTTTAGGGAAGCTGCCGAAATCTTTAATTACAGACACCCAGATAAAAACATACATTTTGCAACAGTAAGTAAAATAATAAAAAAATTCAAGGCTTATGGAAATGTTGAGAATAGATTCAAAAAGAAACATCAAGCATGGGTTGCTACTGACGAAATTCAAAACCAAGTAATGCTCTCAGCTGTAGAAAATCCTAAATATTCGTTAAGGAAAAGGTCAGCCTTGTTTGGTGTAAGTAAAGATGTTGTTGCAAAAATATTAAAATCAAACAAATTTAAACCTTACAAACCCCAGTTCAGTCATACTCTAAAAGCAGGAGATTTTGATAGAAGGTTTGAATTTTGTGCTTGGTTCCAAGGAGAATTAGAAGATAATCATGGTATGGCAAGATGTATACTTTTTACTGACGAGGCAACGTTTACTTCGAATGGGATAGTCAGCTCACAAAATAGTCGCTGGTGGAACGACGTTAATCCACAGTTTACTGTCCGAACTCGTGATCAATATTCCTTTACCACAAATGTATGGTGTGGCATCTTTAAAAATAGACTAGTTGGACCTTTCTTCTTTCGCCAAACTATGAACGCACAACGTTACTTAGAATTTCTAAACACTTCATTGGTTGGTTTTCTTAATGAGCTGCCCAGAAACGAAAGACAACAAATATGGTACCTACATGATGGAGCAACATGCCATAGTACGAGAAATGTTCGCGAGTTTCTCTTGCATATTTTTAATGGAAGAGTAATTGGAAGATTTTTGGATGCTGCTTGGCCCCCAAGGTCTCCGGACCTGACCCCATTAGATTTTTTTTTATGGGGATACTTGAAGCAAAAAGTGTACCTTAAAAGACCATTTGAAAATGTTGATCATTTAGAAAGAACTATTAGGGAAACATGTAATGGTATAACTCCGGCTGTTATTAGAAATGTAATAAAAGAATTTTCTCGAAGAACAATTACCTGCTTAGAAAGGAACGGTGGATATGTGGAAACACATGTGCAGTGAGGAAAAAGTGAATCTGCATTTTTCCTTCTCATGCTTTAATGTGTAATGTTGCATTTTGGAAATAAATGTTTCTATTATAATTAGATATTTATTATTGATATTTTATAGAATGTTAACATCGAAATGAAAAACAGTTAAAAACAATTAGTACAAGTGTTATCATATAGCAATTTAATCAACAATTTGCATCTAGTTAAAAAAAAAAAACGAAAAATGACGAAATATCATAATTGAGCGTGCTTGACCGAAATTTTGTATTTGACTATATCTCTACATCACAAACAAATTTTCCTAATAAAATTTCTGCGTATCTTTCAGAATAAGGGTAGTTTACTCTTGAGGGGTTTCCAAAGAAGCGCTGTTAGCACTGTTATTGTTAACCTCAGAGTGGATCTGCTATGTTTACCGTATGTTTGGGTTCATGCAGCAACTTTTATCAAGAATAAAATTTTTTGAGAAACGTATAATAAAAAAGTTTCCAATTTGTTGCCAACTTTTACAGACACACAGTATATATCCATACGTATATTTAATTTTAATTACATAAGAAAATATATACACTTTCACAACGCTTTCCGCACTTACATCCGTGTAACCTAACTAGATATTTGTTGGGAGACAAGAAATTCGTCAGATTAAACGTCGAGCAGCTGTCGATGTGGGAAGAAAGGAAGCTCTTCTCTTGGCCAAGTTCTAGGTAAACGATTTACTATTTTTTCATGCGTCGTGGAAATGAGGCTGCAGGATCTTGCATTGTCTTTGGTCCGTTCATTAGCATTACATCTGTTTTTCTGGTTCTAAGAACAGAAACTTCGCTGCTACGTGTAGAAAAATTCAGGTCATAAACTATGAGTAAATTATATGGTAATCATAGTAGAAACGAGAACAATGCATTCTAGCTGGGGTTCGGTGGCATGCAGGTCCTCGGGTTCTCGTATTCTTCAGCATTGTATGTTATGTACTCTACTCCATCGTCTAAAGTCTTACGAACAAAGTTTTGGGCTCTAAGAAGTCATTCCTTACTGATGCTTTATTGATGGAGGATGTGGAACCTCTGGTTTAAACTACGCTTAACATCTTGTGCTCTAAGTACATTCTTAAATGTTTTTCACGTTTCAGTAACGCGATGGATTCCGCACAAAAAAAGTTCGTGTCAATCGGTGTAAGAAAACGTTCAATAAGGAAACTTTAAAATCCGTGTACATCGTAACAGGTAACAAGGTAGCAGCTGCAATTCAAGTTCGCGTATACACATAATGGTTGGTGGTAGCTGGTTCATTAAATATATTCATTTATATTAGTTACCCTGGCTGTGCTAGCCTCGAGCGTGAAAAGCTGAAAAAGTAATTAATTTAAGGCGCGAATGATAATAGAAGAGTCGATGATTCGGGAACGGTGAAGCATAAAGATGTTCTCATTTCTTCAATGGCGTGTATCAAATAAAATATGAATGATTTGTTGGTGTTCAGAGACACATTAAGAATAATTAGTCGCGCAATATTACTATTTACCTACATACGGCATTCATTACGAAATTTGTAGACCTACTTGCTGATTATTTTACTAATTACTTAACTACAAAGTTTCCAAATCAACAATCTTTGGAGAATAAAAATCTGACCTTGTTGGTCGATTCCTTATTTCACATACTACTTCTTGGATCTATTTACAGTAACACTTCTCATGCCAAAAAGAGAAATAATATACAGTATGTTCTAAAAATACTTCAATTTTGGCCCTGTTTCCTGATACACCCTCTTTTTTATTAAGAAACAATCAAGAATTTATTTTTTGAACTTTTACATTGAAGCTAGAGAAGGTTCGATGCTAATTATTGTAATAAACAGCAGTTCTGTCTGTCTGTATTTTCTGTTTCGGTCCTTGCGCGGATTGATCGATAAAACCCTGTACTTTTATTTTCTGCTGCTGATTATAAATTATACTTTAGGATAATAATCTTTGTTGACCTTTAACATTGTTGCATATGGTGGATATATATTTGCGTACAACTTTTTCCTCCCAGATTGTATGAAATAATAGCTACATTTCGTAAAATCAAATATGCTATCAATGCCTCTTCAGGCGTATATTTTACAGGTTCCATAATTGGAGTTTTCCAGGCCTCTCTTTAATTTTCATGGCTCTCTTTGGCGATGTTTCCGAAATTTTATGAACTGTCGTTAGCGTCTTTCGGAACTCGCCAAAAAACCGCGCCGCCACTGTACATGTCGGATGAAGAAGGAATAGTATCACGGATCATACCTAGCGTTGAATATCAAAAGTGTTGTAAAGTTCCGTTTTTGTTAATAAATAATTACCACAAGGTCAATTCTGATAAACCAGCCACTAGATTACCTCACACTATGCTTGCTGCATGTTCTCTTCCAGCCAAACTTGTCTGTGTCACAAGCAACAATACTTTCTAGCAGTAGCTCGCTCTCCTTTCGTCTTTTGGATAGAGCTGTTAGTTCCTGAAACTTCTTTGATGGTCGTTCCAGTTGAATACTAGAGGGCCTTGGACTTGGTTCTACACATTTCTGTTAAAACGAAAAGCTAGCATCCTCATTTAACCAGTTAGATTCGCGAGAAAGAAATATCTTAACTGAACACAGATATTACGTCCATCTTTAAGGGAACCTTACCGTTAAATTTGTTTACTTCTCGCTCGTTTTGATCCCCGTTGTCTTGATTAATTCTCAATGTATTGTAGACCTGTATACGTTAAAACTATCAATTTTTTTGACTCAAACTTCAAAAGACACGCTTTCTAAAATAATTTACTTTATTTCGCTGCAGTTTGCCGCACATTTCCCGTAGTTAATTTGATTTTAGTTACATATTACAATGTAAGGAGATCCTACGAAACAAAAGTCGCAGCGGATACATAGAGTTTTAAACCAACGAAATAGAGAACATTCGCGTTTTTAATTCAAAGAGTATTGCCGAACTTTGAAAGAAAAGTATTTTTTGTAAATCATCATTATTGTCAAATTAAATGTATAGAAACAACCAAATAGTTGTTCTTAGAATACCATTAAAAGCCAAAAAAAGACAAAAATTGATTGTATTATTTTATTATATTTCAACTTTAACCTCTTGGGGGTCGATGAAATTTCAAATGGGGTCAATGATGATGAAGGGGTCGATAGTCGAACATGTACCGGAGAGGTGATTTATATTAAGCAATGGGCATGTTTCCTAAGCTTTATAAATCGCTTTTAAGCAGTTACAATTGATAGAAGGTCTTATTAAGCTTATAAAAACAGCAATTAGAATATGGAGACTTTGCCGCCAATTCACTTCACCAATCACTATCTGGCAGCAAAATTATACGTAATTAATTAAAAACAATCAAAAACTTCGCTGAACAAAACGGAAAAAGCGTGCGATCACAGCGTGGACGACACTAATTGTAGACATGGAGCAAACTGTAGCTTCATGCAAAGAAAAACAAGTTCTCAAGCGAATGTTGAATATAATTGGAAACATACCCATCTTAGGTCGAATCTCAAAAAAAATGTAGCCTCTCACTAGTTAAATCAATCGAGCTGTTATTTACAATCTGCCATTTTTTCATTTTTATTTGTTTGTCAAATTAAAAATAATAATGGTACAAAAAGTAATACAATAAGTCTAATAATCCATTCTTTTTCTAAATTTTTGTTCGTATTCCTAGTTGTTAACTTTCTGCAATCATTTGTATATCTTTTTTATTATGAATTACCCATTTTTATTTTTATTTGTATTATATGCTGATTGCTGTATATTACAGACAGAAATGAAGCGGGATGAAGAAAACCATTCTTTTAAAACGGACCAATGCAAGCAAAAGGTTGGTGAGTGAAGTCAATAAGTTCTTGAGTTGGGCAACGATTTTTCGATTGACCTGATTAATGATCAATACATTCTTCGGTGTAGTACACTTAATGCTTTAAACGCATTAAATTTAATTCCTTCTCTGAATAATAACAAAACTATTTTTTTTTACAATTCAAAATAATTCTTCTTTCAATGTTTAACGTAGCATTACAAAGATCATCCTGTATACCCGACCTCAATTTGGTCTTGTCATGTTGGTGTAGGCCATCGAGTACATTTCATAACTTTAACACACTGGCCGCATATACTAAAACGTAAATTAACTGTAAACCATGGCGTCCGCGCGATGGAATCTATGTATGCAAATGTTCTCCTGGTCTTTCGAACCAGAATGGTATTGTAAGATGTACCGCTAGGAGCGCGGTCAACTGAGACGGTAACATATGTTGTACAGTTCCATGGGTTTGATCGGTATGTGCTGCATTACATTCGCTAGGAAATTACGTGTACACTGTCGCTGATAATTTTATGACCACTTAGGAAAGCAAAAATATCTTTCTAATTTGGTTATGGTTACATTTTTGTCCAACATGATTCCGACAATTACTTGACGGATTTAAAATGCTTACAAATTGTAAAATGTTTTTATGATTGTGGGTGGCACCTTCTTTTTCTTGTTAACCTAATTTTATTATTTTTTTTAAGCCGAGCATGGTTTTAATGCTTTTCTGTAAAATTGTCATTTCGTTACTTCTTTAATCTTCACTAAGCAGCTTTCTTTTCACTTACATAAGTACGTTCCCGTGGCATGTTATATCCTCTTCGAGTTCTTCGGTCTTCTCGGTTCTTTGATTGCTCATAGAGTAATTTGTATAGAACAGTTTCTTGAAAGAGGTGCGGTAGTTAACATGAATTTTGTGTTACTGTGGCTCCGTCTAGCCAAATAATTAGAAGATGGGTCACAAAGTATCACTAAAAAGGGTCTGTAGAGGATTTTAAGGCAAAACGAGCAAGAACGGAAGAGAACATCTTGCATATTAGAAATGCAGTTGAAGAATATTCCAGTGAATCCTTACTCCGCTTATCGCAACAAGTAGGAATTTCCTCATGAGTAAAGTTCGCCACATTCCGTGCGCTTCACGAAACTAGACAGACTCGTGTTTTGTTGACTCTCGGTGACACTCGTAGGGAACACGAACTCATCCTTATGAGACGATTAAACACGAGTCTGTCTAGTCTCTGCTAACTTCGTGAAGCGCACGGAAAGTGCCGAACCTTAGTCATAAGTCTGTTGGAGCGACATTAAAAGAAGACTTGCCTATCATCCTTACAAGTAGCTGGAAGTTGAAAACCTCCTCCTAAATGACTATAACACACGTTTGCAGTTTAGCCGTTCGATTTTGGAACGAGGCCAGGACTTAGTTAAGGACGAGACCTGTTTACAACACTATGGCGGGAAGAATGATAGAGGAAACGCAGTTTCTATTGCTACTGCAAACGACACGTGGATATATTACAGACAATTTTAACGGATTCTATGGATCAACTTCAGTTTAGACATTACTTGGTATCAACAAGACGGCGCAAGGTCTCATGTTAACGGAAGTCCTGCGTGAAATGTTTCCATCGTCTAGTATCTCAGCGCGGAGATCAGACGGTCTTGTGATTTATCGACTCCCGATTATTTTCTGTGGGGCTATATTAAGTCAAAAGTGTACGAAAACTGACCGGAAAATTTTGAAAATTTAAAAAATAATATCAGGCGAGTTATTGCAAATTGGGTCAGTCCTAATTTGACACCCATTATTAACAAGATGAATACAACAAATTGATAGAAATAATATTGATACAAAGATACATTTTTTGGTGCGATTTAAGCGGTTATAAAAATTCAATTTCTAACTTCAGCTTCATTTGTTTTGTGCAACAGTTGTTGGAGAATGCCAAGATGAATTTTTGGTTATATTTCAACAAAGAGCTATGGGTTGTACGAAATGATCAGATTTTAAATATTTCCTCATATTTTAATATGTTAACAGGTGACTTACATACGAAAATTAGAAATGTGATAATATTATATCTTCAACATCTACAAGAAGTTTTTAAAAAGAAATTTTGTTTCTGCCAGAAAACTAAAAAACAACATTTCTTTGGCGATTGAAATTTCAAATGTTTTTACTGATTAATTGTTAATTTATTTCTGCTGTTTTTTCTTATTCTTGAGTTAAGCTATTTTTTCGATTAAAGAAATTCCAGTATTTTGCTGCTGTACGAACCAAATGAGACTATAGGATGAATAGATCATGATTAAATTTCTCCACTTTCCGTCCGCTTCACGAAATTAGCA